>JAMKCH010069637.1:0-12404 GCA_023653785.1 Ophioderma brevispina
ATACCCCACCAAATACAAGTGTTTGAAAGGTTCCATAACAGCATCCAAAAAAAAACGGACCCCAAAAATAACGAGGTGTGCTCAACCTTTTTAGCACAAATGGAATGGTCCCAATGTGATTTCATCAATCGAAGTAAAGGGTTCACAAACACATGTCACTCAAGTGTTAAATTTGAAGTTCGAATATCGAATTAACCCCAATTTTTGTTGGATTAAAATACATGAGGAATGAAATATGATGGGCTAACACGCTTAAAAGGAAAGTGTACATTTCTATAGGATTATGGAGCAGCAAACAGAAGTGCCACACCAAATGTGTGTACCAAATCTAATTAAATATGATAGATTGATATAGAAAACAATGCCAGATGCGATTGAAGTGTCAGACATCGTGTTGGATTGCGCCTTGATCACACAAACAGAATGCTTACAATTTTCAAGTGGAATTCACAGCTATTTGAAAGGAATGAATGTCCAAGAACCAAACGTAAGAGTGTATACAATGTAGTAGTAAAAAATAAAACATTATGTGCGTTTAGACGGGGAGATGGAGGGAAATTCAGTCAGGAGCGTTTTAGGTACTGCTTTATTGCAAATTCGTTTTGATGTGAGCGCCAGTGCATCGTGCGCCCATTTACACTACGTAGCCCTGCTAATCAGTAAATGGGGTCATTTACGGTTAGATATTTAGAACAAATTGTAATTTTAATAAAATATTTTCAAATTGAGAGTGTAACATACTGAAGTTGGAGATGTACTCACGATTCATATTGTTTTTATTTGTATTACATGATGGTATGATTAATCCATGAAAACATCTCAGGTATTAGTTTTGTGCTTGCTTTAGCCTGGTTTGCGTGTCATTTCTTGTTTTTTTCATCCATGTCATTACCAAGTTTTAGCCGCACCATCGGCGATCCAAATTCAGCAGGGATGCAGAATTAAGTCTTTTTAGCATAGGCAAAGATAAACTGCAGAGGTCATCTGGGGCTAATTCGCAGGGAAGGTATTTTTTCACATTTCGGGGATGGTTTTTGCGAGTCTAGGGATGTGGTTCTTCCTTCAAGATTAGGATTTATTTCACTCGTAAAAGAGAAGTAAAACCAGGTCGCAATCGGACATTGTTATTTTCTTCGCCCCATTTTTAGGCCTTTATTTTCATCTTTCTCAGTCATTCATACACAAGAAATTCCCTTAAGGTAATTGAATGTGTCATGCAGCTACCGCTTTGCCGCTCGGGAGTGATGAAATTTACTGTCACTACGCAATCATGTCAGAATCGCAAGCAGTGACCCAAGCGGCAAAGAGTCAAAGCGATAAATCGACCTCCCTGCCGCTCGGGCTGCCGCCTTTCCGAAACGGCAAATCGCATGAGTTGACTTGAGTTAAACTTTCGAGCGGTTCCGCTCGATGACGTAGTTCAAAGCGAGGTAGTGAGAGCGCTTGACTTGTATAATAGCTCAATCATGCAAGCGGCGTACACCAAGCGGCTGCCGATGAGCGGCTAGCGGCATGGCACTATGTTAATGACCTTAGAGATATTTAATCGTCTTATTGTTTAATGCACTGAAACCCCCCCTTGAAAAATATGAGTTCCATGGATTTTTTAAATGATTTTCTCATAAAGGTGTTACTTTATTTTATGTGTGTAAGGAGGTAATTTTGGACGTTTCAAGTAAAATATCACTCTTAGAATATTCAGGGTATAAACTTTATTAAGACTTACTGAAGAAGTAATTCAGTTTGTAAGCCAATCAGCGAACTGAAGATAAGACGTTATCGGCGGAGGAATTTTAGGGAGTAAGTTAGGAAAAAGGAGCTGGTCACTTCTGAGTTGAATACGATCGAGAACGGATATATTTGCAAAACCCTCTTCAAATGAAGAACTTCAGTTCAACTTATTGTTTTACATCAAGCTATTTTGGCATATAGCCTATAGGGGCCATGTCCCCTAATGGTCCGTAGAATTTAAGACCCCCTAGCGTATGAAAAAAAATATCGCATTTCAACGACGCGCTCCACTGCTTTTCGCGTAATACCGACGCGCTGCACACCCTTGTGCGTATTATCCGACGCGTATGTGCAGCATTAATTTGTTTTAATTTATTATTTAGTTTTATATTTTATTTATCTAGTTATATTAATTTTAATTATTATTTCTTGAGTTAATGATAATAATAAAAAGGATACCATTAATTCGTTAATATTTCACAGCAAAAAAAAAAAAAGGACATATATCATACATTAAAAAGGACAAACCATTATTACGTTAATACTTTCACAATCAAAACAGAACATTGCAAAAATATATAAATAAATAAATATTTAAAATAAACATAATTTAACAAAGGGCACCATTCATTCCGTTAATATTTTCACAAGAAAAAGAGCATAGCGAAACTATAAAGAATAAAAAAAAATTACAGATACCATTCATCCGTTAATATTTTCACAGATCAAAAAAGAACATAAATGCACAAATAAAAATGACAACATTAATTCCGAAAAAAGTTAAGTTAAGAAAAAGAAATATATTAATACAACAAAAAATCCGGCTGAATGAATTAGATCCGTTGAATAAATAAATCCGTCAGAATAAAATAGATCCGTCTTCTTACTTCTTGCTTTGAGCTTCTTCCCCCCAAAATACGAGCCCCTCTTTTGACGTAAAAATATATGGTCCCCCAAAAGCAAACCCTTTTTGCGTCCCTACGGGACGGGTGAACAATTAAACTTGTTGCCTATCATCACTATTATACACTCCCTTAATAGTCCTTCTCAATGGGAGTTTAGTGTACAGACGGACGTACCAAGGAGTTGGGGGAATAGAGTGTTGGATAATAATATGCATGATAGTACTACTACTAATATAATTAATATTTATTACTTTAGTCTCTCTCTATGACTGTCCCTTAAATAAGTACGTCGCATATGGAGTTTTAGTGTGCAGACGGACGTACCAAGGAGTTGTAATAGAGTGTCTGATAGTTCTCTCTCTCTATTACATGTTCCCTTAATACATCCTCTCACTGGAGTTTTGAGTTGGTGCAGACGACGTACAAGGTAGACTTAAACCTTCCGTCCGTTTCAACATATACGCACCGGCCCCGCGAGGGGAGCAGGCAGTAAGAATTGTGTGTATAAAAGGCGCCGCGTAACGTAGGACTTAGGGACTCAGCCTATACCTAATGGTATTGTAATAGAAGCGTCGGGCATCAAACAACACAAGATCAACTGAGTCTTGATTTCAATGCCCTCCCTGAATTATCTTGTTGATTGTCAGATACCTGTCACTTCCTCCCAATATACAACTCCCTTAATACGTCCGTCTGTACACTAAAACTCCATAGAGAACGGACTTTGTATTAAATGAGTTTTTGTATATAGTGATCGATAGTCACGAAGTTTTATTGACCCGTCCCGGAGGGACCAAAAGGGGTTTTCTTTTGGGGGACATTAATTTAAGCAAAAGAGGGGCTCGGTAGTTTTGGGGAAGAAGCTAAAGCAATAAGTAGAAGCCGGATCTATTTATCTGACGGATTTATTTTCAGACGGATCTATTATTCAGACGGATTTATTTCTGTAATTAATTCTTGTTTCTACTTACATTTTTTTCAGATGGAGCGTTTTTATACGGAATAATAGTAGGCCTATCATGTTTTATTTATTATTCATTTATATATTTTCCCCCTAAAATGTTCTTTTTTGCTTGTGAAATATTAACGGAATGAAGGGTAGCTTTTAATATGTATTATTTATTTATTCATTTATATATTTTCGCCCGAGATTTTCGCTAATAATGCTAAAAACAACGGAATGAATGGTGTACTTTTTAATCGCGGGCAGACTATCATCATAAAACCCAACGGAGGACTGGGTATAAGAGTCTATTGAGTAACAAGCGCAACGAAAATATTGTACAATCATGCAATCCAACGAGCTCAGACAGGGGGCTCAGACTGAGTGAGAAGTGAAGTCGTCACGACCGCTGACAGCATTTCACATGAAACGGATCTTACAGAAACTTTAGAGGGTTCAGCAGACACAAAATCAGTAAAGGTAGGTCGAAATTGACGGCAAAGGTGGATTTTCGTTCTTATGCGGCCCATACACTTCGCGGGCTAACGTTGCCTGAAATAATAGCCTATAGTACCAACTAGCCTAGACTAGCAAAATCATGAATGACTACGTACGTTCATTGTTCTTTTGACACTAAGAATACCTTCCGAGTTTCAAGCCCAGCAAAATAAAAAACAGACAGTTCGGTTCTGCTGACGGAATATTATTTTTTCGAATGAATCACCTTTTCATATTCAAGACCGATCATGATTTGTTTTTAACCAGCTTTGCCTTGTCTTGAATATAATTGTCAATTGAAACTTAGAAACTAATATATGCTTGTTTTTATTTGCTGTGCTTGAAAACTTCGTAAGGTATTCAGTGTTCAAAACTCACAGAACGACGTTAGTCATTCCATGATTTTGCTAGTCTAGGCTAGTTTTGACTATATATAATTACTATTACAGGCAACGTAGCCCGCAGTGTGGGCCTAACGAACCGAAACTATCACTACCTTTTGCCGTCCAATGTTCGACCTACCTTTACTTATTTTGTTGTTCTGCTGATATCCTCTACGTTTCTGTAAGATCCGTTTCATGTGAAATGCTTGTTCATCGGTCAGCTTGACGACTTCACTTCTCACTCAGTCTGTGAGCCCCTGTCTAGCTCGTTGGATCGTGATTGTACAATATTTTCGTTGCGCTTGTTTACTCAATAGACTTATACCCAGTCCTCCGTTGGGTTATATGATTAGTCTGCCCGGATAAAAAGTAAAACACCATTTTCCGTTTTTAGCATTAGCGCAAATCTCGGCGAAATATAAAATGAATAAATAAACAATACATATTAAAAGATACCATTCATTCTGTTAACTTGAGTTGTTGGATATAAATAGAACAAATTAAAAAAAAAAAAAAAAAAAAACAAAAAGTGTTTTTTAAAAAAAAAAATATTAAATGAATAAATAAATATATTTTTTTTTTTAATTTATTGATTTTTATTTGATTGATATTATTTGAAAGAATGTAATTTAAAACAGAATAATCAATAAAAAACGTTCTGAATAAATAGATCCGTCTGAATAAATACATCCGTCAGAATAAATAGATCCGTCTTCTACTTCTTGCTTTAGCTCTTCCCACCAAAACTACCGAGCCCTCTGTGCTTAAATATATGTCCCCCAAAAGAAAACCCCTTTTGGTCCCTCCGGGACGGGTCAATAATTAAACTTGTTTGATCTATCGTCATATTTACAACGTCCCTTAATAAGGGTCGTCGTCTACCTATGAGGGTGGTTTGTGTGAAGTGGGTACATAACAAGTTGCAGCAACCTCTAAAACCTTCAAGGCTGGACCACAACACCCAAGGTTGAGTGCCTAAATAATATGCTCAATAGGCTAAATATAATTTTACAAGACATAAGGTGGTCGTTACACTTCAATTTTTTGTCTGCCTGGGCATGCCATTTATGACAACTCATTCCTTGTAAAAGGGCAGTGGGTGATGAGTAGCGTGCAGACCATTATTTTGTTATACTTGTTTCAGCACAGTAATCAGATCATTCATTGTTTACCCAGTGTGCATGTCCCGTGGGGGGGGGGCACTTTCTCAATGACCAGGGGTATCATCCGTGTCCAAGCACTGACAAAAGGCACCCTAAATACGTATTAATACGTATTTTCGAAGCGTGAATTTTCACCCCTAAACACGTAACAGCGCGCAATTATCCTAAACAAGTACTTTATGGATTTGCGCCCCCTAAACAAGTAGCAGTAGCGCAATTTTGCATACCTGAAACAAGTCTTTTGTCTTTTTCCCTACTCTAATAAGTAATTGATGCATGTATTACCCCTTTAATACATAAAAGGCAGAAAATTATAAAACCTAGAATTGCTGACATTAAATAAATTATGAGTTTTTAATTGCAAATATTGGTCCGTTTCATGGGTAAGTGATATAATCAGGCAATCACAAAGGAGTCCTCATTTCTCATCCCAAACCAATAGCCCTGTACTAAAAATCACGTATATGATTTCTTGCCACGCTTAGCGCGGACAACTTTTGGAAATTAGGGACTTTAAATCACAGATTGAAGGCAAGTAATTTTTTTAATTTTTTGTTTAAGGTTTTATTTTTTTTAATGATCCCCCCCCCCCTAATTCCTCATTTAGAAAATATAACCTTTTTCTTTCTTATTTTGGTGATATTTAGACCCTTTTCACATTATGTACGTAACTTGCCTGATCCTGAAAAGCTACCCTTTTACGTGAAATTCTTGGACACGGGTGATACCCCTTGTCTATGAAACTGATCCCCCCGGATGCGTAAAAGGTAAACCAATTGTAGTGTACCACTGAAAGTACAACGTAAAGGTTTCAGTAGTTTGGCCCAACTTTTTCATGTTTCAATAGTTAGAAAAAGAATAGAGAAGACGATTGGCAAATCAAAGTAAATAGTGGACAAGGCGTGTGGACAAAACCTTATCCTGAATTATGATGGTATACTGTTTTGTGTCTAATTCATGCACTATGCATGTTAAATGAATTTCAGAGTTTCTTAATTCTCTTTTTAACAAGACAAAATCCAGGCAGCTTGGATGTCCTTGTCCCAGTTGGTTGTCCTGTGGCGACACAACGAGAACTGCGCATGTAGTATTTTTGGCAGGCTATATTTAAACAAGTAGACAGTAACCGTGTGCTTGTACTTTTTTGTAACAGAACAAATCTAATACTGGTACCTTTTTTTATTAAATTCATTACATTTGAAGAGGTCCTTAATATAGCTGCTCTGAATATAGCTACATACATCAGTAATTGAATTTAATGTGTGTGTTTATGATGGGGTTGTTGTATGGATGGGTGCCTTCCAAGGGTTTGAGTGGCTAAAATATGTTTCCAATAATTATATATGCTAACTAACTTGCAAAAGTAGGGTGGTGTATGGTTTGTAAACTAACCTTAAAGTACCACTGGCACTATTTGAAAAATAGTGCACTCTCAAGATTTTTCAAAATTATATTTTTGCATGGTTTTTTGGTAAAGCTTTTTACCCTTACCTGAAATATACAACCAAATCAACAACCCTTATGGTACATCCACAAACAAATGATTTTAGAATTAGATGACTCTGGTGCGACATTTATTCAGCCAACATGGAATGGCATTTACCAACACCAGAAAAACACAAGTTCGGAGTGATTCCCACATACGTAAAAGCACCTGTTGTTGACTGCTGTGTGACCTCGTTTGGTTTTACTATCAATGAGTAGGAGTCTATGATATTCAGGTAATAATTAATTTGTTGGTTAATACAGCAAACTTGAAAGTTGCTCTAAAAACCTGGATGTCTTTAGCCTCTTAATTAATGCCCCTATCTGTTTTTGTGTATGTTGTTTTTATGTGTAAAATGTTCTACAGTGTGAGTCAAAGTGACTGTTCCCCGATGAAACAAAAATACTAAAATATTTGTAATCTTTTTAAGTATTATTATATCCTTTATATTAACAAATAATTATTCTTATATCACATGTCAAAAATACAAGATTCAATTCATTTCATTTTTTTATTTTCAAGTTATGGCCCATTTAGATGGTCTCCCGAAGATGCCGCGTGACAAATTAGGTACAAGTAAACCATGGAAGATCCGTAAAACATGATAACAGTGTATTCCAAACCATGATCAAAACGAGATAGGCAAGGAACTTTCTTGTTTGTTTGCATTTATTCACCATAGTGAAGCACAAATTATTAAAGCAGACGACCGTAAAGGTAGACTGAATCTTCCGTCGTTACATATCGCAACACGGCCCCTGCGAGGGAGCAGGCAGTAAAGAATTGTGGGTAATAAATGGCGCCGCGAACGGAGACTAGTGACTCATCTAGTACCAAGGGGGGGAGTTGTAATATAAAAAAAAAATAAAAGCGCGGATCAAACACACAAGATCAACTAGTCTTTATTTATGCCCTCACTGAATTATCTTGTTGATTGTCAGATACCCGGCACTCCAATATCAACTCTCCTCACGTCCGTCTGTACCCGAAAACTCCATCAGAGACGGACTTATTAAGGTGTTGTTAATAGTTGATCGATAGTCACAAGTTTATGTTCACACTCCGTGCCGTCCCGGAGGACCAAAAGGTGTTTTCTTTTGGGGACATATATTTTAAGCAAAGAGTGGCTCGGTAGTTTTGGGGGAAGAAGCTAAAGCAGAATAGTAATACGGATTATTTAGTCGACGGATTATTTATTCATACGGATCTATCTATTCAGACGGATTTATTTCCTCTGTATAATTCTATGTTTCTAAAGTAACATTTTTTTCGATTGAGCGTTATACGAATGAATAGTAGGCTATCATTTTTTATTTATTTATTCATTTATATATTTTCCCTAAAATGTTCTTCTTTTTTGCTTGTGAAATTATTAACCGAATGAATGGTATCTTTAATATGTTATTATTTTATTATTCATTATATATTTTCGCCCGAGATTTTCGCTAATGCTAAAACGGAAGGAATGGGTGTACTTTTTAATCCGGGGCAGACTAATCGTATAACCCAACGGAGGACTGGGTATAATGTCTATTTGAGTAAACAAGCGCAAAACGAAAATATTGGACAACATGCAATCCAACGAGCTCAGACAGGGGGCTCAGACTGAGTGAGAAGTGAAGTCGTCAAGCTGAACCGATGAACAATCATTTCACATGAAACGGATCTTACAGAAACGTAGAGGGATATCAGCAGAACAACAAACAAAATAAGTAAAAAGGTAGGTCGAAATTGACGGCAAAAGGTGTGATTTTCGTTCGTTAGGCCCCACACTGCGGCTACGTTTCCTGCTAATAGTAAAATACTATAGTAAAACTGAGCCTAGACTAGCAAATCCTGAATGACTAACGTACGTTCATTTGAGTTTTGACACTGAATACCTTCCGAAGTTCAGAGCCCAGCAAAAAAAAACCGACAGTTCGGCGGAACTATTATTTTTTTACGGAATGAATCACATTTTCATATCAGACCGATCATGATTTGTTTTACACAGATTGCTGGCCTTGAATTAATTGTCCATTGAACTTTCGAAACTAATAATAATGTCTGTTTTTTTTTGCTTTTTGGGGGGCCTTGAAACCTCGAGGTATTCAGTGTCAAAACTGCACAATGACGTACGTTAGCATTCATGATTTTGCTAGTCCAGGCTAGTTCTACTATAGTATTATTACTATTAGCCGCAACTACCCGCAGTGTAGGGCCTAACGAACAAAAATCAACACCTTTTTGGCCGCAATTTCGACCTACCTTTACTTATTTTGTTGTTCTGCTGATTCACCTCTACGTTTCTGTAAGATCCGTTTCATGTGAAATGATTGTTCATCGGTCCCAGCTTGACGACTTCACTTCTCACTCAGTCTGAGCTCCCTGTCTGAGCCTCGTTGGATTGCATGATTGTACAATATTTTCGTTGCGCTTGTTTACTCATAGACTTAATACCCAGTCCTCCGTTGGGTTATATGATTAGTCTGCCTAGAAAAAGTACACCATTCATTCCGTTTTTGCATTAGCGAAATCTCGGCGAAAATATATAATGAAAAATGAAATAATACATATTAAAAGATACCATTCATTCGGTTAATATTTTCACAAGCACAAAAGAACATTTAGGGAAAATATATAAATGAATAAATAAATAAAACTATAGGCCTACTATGCATTCCGTATAAAACGCTCAATCTGAAAAAATGTAATTAGAAACACGATTAATAAAGAAATAAATCCTTCTGATTAATAGATCCGTCTGAATAAATAATCCTCAGAATAAATAATCCGTCTTCTACTTCTTGCTTTAGCTTCTTCCCCCCCAAACTACCGAGCCCCTCTTTTGCTTAAATATATGTCCCCCAAAAGAAAACCCCTTTTGGTCCCTCCGGGACGGGCGAACAATTAAACTTGTTGACTATCGATCACTCTTATACAACTCCTTAATAAGTCCGTCGTCTCACATATGATGGGTTTGTGTGAAGTGGGTACAACCAAGGTTCACCTATAAACCTCAAGGCTGGAAGCCACCCCGAGTTGAGTGCCTAAATTTAATTTATCATAGCTAAATATAATTTTTGAGAAAAAACAAAAATAAGGTGGTTGTTAAACGCCAAAGTTTTGTCTTCCTGGCATGCCATTTATGACAACCATCATTGTAAAAAGGGTCAGTGGTGATGAGTAGCGTGCAGACCATTATTGTTATACTTGTTTCAGCACAGTCAATCAGATTCCATTCATTTGTTATACAGTGTTCATGTCCGGGGGGGGGGCAACTTCTCAATGACAAGGGGGTATCACCCGTGCCCAAGCAATCACAAAAAGCACCCCAAATAACTTATTTCGAAGCTTGAATTTTTCAGCCCTAAACACGATCGCACGCTAATTACCTAAACACTACGTGATGGAATTTGCGCCCCTAACCAAGTATCAGTAGCGCAATTTTGCCTACCTGAAAAGCTATTTTGGGGGGGGGGGGGGGGGGGCTTTTTCCCTACTCTAATACGTAATTGATGCAATTATTACCCCCTTATACATAAAGTAAGAAAATTATAAACTATTGATGACATTTAAATAAATTATGAGTTTAATTGCTAAATTTGTCGTTTCATGGTATAGCGATATAATCAGGCAATCACAAAAGGAGTCGTCTTTTCTCAAGCCCAACCAAATAGCCCGTACTAAAAATCACGTATATGGGATTTCTTACCACGGTAGCCGCGGCCAATTTTGGAAAGTTAGGGAATTGAAAAGCACAGATTTGAAGTCCAGTAATTTTTTATTTTTTTTAATGCTGAAATGAATATGGACCCTAAATGCGTAATCCTCATTTAAAATATAACCTTTTTTCTTCATTTTTGGTGATATTTAGACCCTTTTCACATTATGTACGTAACGTGCCGGATCCGAAAAAGCTACCCCTTTTTACGTGAATGCTTGGACACGGATGATACCCCTTGTCTATGAAGACTGTCCCCCCGGATGCATGTACAAGGTAAACCAATTGTAGTGTACAGTGAAAGTAACAACTAAAGGTTTCAGTAGTTTGGGCCCAACTTTTCATGTTTCATTAGTTTAGAAAAAGGAATAGAAAGACTATTGGCATATCAAAGTAATATGTGGACAAGGCTTGTGGAACAAAACATGACCTAAATTATGTGTAATACTGTTTTTTTTGTCTAATTCATGCCCTATGCATGTTTGAATTTCCGAGTTCTTAAATTCTCTTTCCACAGAACAAATCAGCAGTTTGGATGATCCTTGTCACAGTTGGCTGGGCGACACAACTAGATACACTGCTCATGGTAGTATTTTTGCAGCTTATTTAAACAAGTAGACAACCGTTGCTTGTACTTTTGGTAACAGTAACAAATCTAATCCTGTACTTATAAATTTCATTACCTTTGAAAGAGTCAGTAAATATAGCTGACCTGAATATAGCTACCTACTCATTAATTGTAATTTATTGTGTGTGATATTATGGGGTTGTGTATGAGTGGGTGCTCCAATGGGTTTGAGTGGCTAAAATATGTCAATATTATATAGGCTAAACATAATTGCAAAAGTAGGGTGGTGTAATGGTTGTAAACTAACCTTAAAGAGACCCTGGCACATTTGAAAAATATGTCACTCTCAAATTTTTCAAATTAATATTTTGCATGGTTGTAAAGCTTTTACCCTTACCTGAATGATTACAACCAAATCCCAACACCCTTAGGGGTAAATCACCAACAGAAATGATTATAATTAAATGACTCTGGCGACATTATTCAGCAAAACATGGAAATGGCATAACACCATAAAACACAAGTGGAGTTGTTCCCACATACAGTATGCACCTGTTGACTGCTGTGTGACCTCGTTGGTTTCATATCAATGAGTAAGGCGTCTATGATAGTCATGTAATAGATACTTTGTTGTTAAAATTACAGCAAACTTGAAAGTTAGCCTACCAAAACCTGTATGTCTTTAGCCTCTTATTATGCCCTATCTGTTTTTGGGTGTATTTTGTTTTTATGTTAAAATGGGCTCAGTGTGAGTCAAAGTGACTGTTCCCGATAAACAAAAATACTAAAATATTTGTAATCTTTTTAGAATATTATTTATACTTTATAATTAACAAATAATTACTTCGTAATCACCATGTCAAAAATCACAAGATTCATGCATTTTTAATTTTTCAAGTTTGGGCCTCATTTTTAAGAGGGCTCCGAAATGGCCGCTTGTACAAATTTAGTACAGTAAACCATGGAAGATGACTATATATGATAACAGTGTAATTCACAAACCCGGATCCAGAAAAACGAATAG
>JAMKCH010069642.1:0-48068 GCA_023653785.1 Ophioderma brevispina
TTCCTTCTTTGTTACACCCTCCCCCCCCCCGTGCTTTTGTGACAGTGGATAAGCTAGGTAGGAAGTGTTTCACATCTGAACTGAAAGAAAACTGGGTGGGGGTCCAGGAAGCCCATTTTAGGCCCCCCTGCAAAATTATGATTTATATGCTTTAAATGTTCTCTGAGGGACTATTCTGTACGAGTTTTAATTGTCGCACCACTGAGCAATGCATTTAAAGGCCGACTACAGAGATTTCGAAATATATATTTTGTGTTAATAATTAAAAATATCAACTAGAACTTACAGTAACCTAAAATGCACAATTACCAAATTTAGATAATAAGATTTTTTCATTTTGCCGCATGTTAAAGTATAAAAACATCTATTGTACAGTATTACGTGCCTTAGGATACTGAGATATAACAAAAAATGCCAGATCCGGAATTTTATAAACAAAGTTGTGATTGTCTTACAAGAAGGAATTTGATTTAGCTTAGCTATTTCACACAGTGAGTGATATGGACAAGCATTATGAGCTATGCAAAAAAACACGATTGTTTTGAAAGAAAATTGAGGGCACCCTCCTCGGGAAATCTCTGAGTCAGCCTTTAACTTTTTAAACCTTACGTTGAACGGAAATCGGCCTGCAAGCGCCGGGGCAAGCGCCCCATGACCTGAATTCTTCAATTTTCAAGTGAATGAAAGGCTCATCTCAAATGATGAAATTAAATATTGGGGGGGGGGGCAAGGCCTCCCTGGCCCCCCTCTGGATACGCCACTGCTTTGTGACTATCTTGTTACTGTTGGTAGTCATTCAACCAGTTACGAGTGATCGTATCAGAAAAAGCCAGGGGCGGCGCCAGGGTTATTTTAAAAGTGGTATTAAAATCATAGGAGGGGCGAAACATTCATAGGGAGGGGGGGTAAATATTCCAAGATTTCCTCATATAGGTTGAAAATCCCTAAGTTTTATGCCAATTATTGGCCTGCCAGAAAGGAAAATGCTTGCCATGCACACAACACATTCCATTTACTTTTTTTTATCCTTTGATGGCTAAAGCAGGATAAAAAAATATTGTAATGTTCATTTGGTAATTGGCCAAAATATGGCAAAAATTCTCAACTTTTTGAGTCAAGCTAGAAGAAGAACTATGGAGGCTCCCTTAAGAATGAAATGTAAATTCAGATCTGAGTGGGTGCAGTACTTAGAGTCTATGTCATAAATTCCTTGCAAGTGTTGAGAAAATAAGTGGCTGAATTAAGCACTGTTAAACAAATTAATGGTTCAACTGCAGCTATGCTGTGATCAGTATACAAGTAGGCAAACACAGATAACATCACTGATTAATATTAGGCAAAAAAAAAAAAAAAGTGGTCTCAGAAGAAAGAAATGTGAAAAATCGCAATGCGAAAAGACATTTTTTTTAGAAAAACTTATAATGCGAAATGCAGGATTTTTTTTATGCATTTTGGCCCAATTTTCCTATTTTTTCCGGCGTGGCCGAATTTCATTTTTTTTTCTGAAAATTAAAAAAAAAAAATTACAAAGAAGTGAGCAAAACCTAAAAAAAATATTTGAAATTAAATAATGCGCTAAAAGACAATTTTAAGCAAAATGTGCGCGGTCTTCTGCGACAAACTTTTGTTTTCTTGGCCTTAATTTATGATCATGAGGTTTGCATTGTGACATTTACAATTATAGGTGTCCAAGGGATGTTCATATATCCCCTTATCGCTGAACAGTCCTTCATGAGATGATTAAAAATGGGAGTAGTTCGTTAGCGTCATGACTGTTGAATTAGGATCCAAAAAAAATATTGCGTTCAATTTGCAAACAATGCCAACTCTCCACAATAAGAAACTTAAAGGGCGGATGGTCCGTTTAGGTTGGATTTATGGCTTTTTATCTTGAGGGATTGGTTTTCAATCAAAAAACCCCATCTGGAAAGTTTCGCGCCCGACATTCTCAATACGGTTGATGCGAGAGCTTAAAAACGTGATTTGTAGCCCCGTAGATAGGTACTGTGTATATTAAATTGGTCTGACCAAAATGGGGACATTTTAACTCATAACTCCAAACAAAACATACGTCTCTAAGATTTCACAGGATAAATGAGAAAATATTAGCTTTCATTATGATAAACAAAATGTTGACCACTTCCGGTTTAAAATCTGGGATTCTGGGACGAGGCTATTAGCGATCGGCCATGACCATTGTCCTCCCCCTGTTCCTCTTTTATTATCATCCTTTAAATATTATTCTGTGAGGCTATGGGTCTGCATACTCCGTACGATCAAATTAAGACATAGCTGCAAGTGTTGAAGCATTCATTGTTTAAAGTTCTTATCTTCAAAGGCTGGTATTCTGAAGAGGAGTCTAACTTTGTCCTGGGTTCAACGCACGGGTTAGTCATACATGAGTAGGATCTTTTCCTTCAAACATACTCTAGAAATGTGCTGTAATGGGTGAGAAATCCCTATGGCGGGCCAAGTTCCAGTCCATTCCAAAGGATTTTCTCCACCCATTACATTTAACCTTCACGTATTTGAAAGGAAAAAGCCACTCATGTAAGAATAACCCTGGTTTAAACCCAGGACTAAAGTTAGACTCCCTTTCAGAATACCGCCAAATTTACAGATGACTGATAATGCCATAACCATTGCAAAACAAACCCAAACTGAGCACCAAAATTTCTTGAAGACTTTTCCTGTTAGTACAATTTTCTGGCACTCGGAAGATTATTTGTGATTACTTCAAGAAACAATCCAATAATCTGAGTCTCTTGTTTAATGGACATGCTTCCAGCAATTTCGCTTTCAAAAGGACACTTTCTGTTTGTGTTTTCAGTGGTAACTGAATTTTAAACGTAAGTACAGGCTTTGAAACACTGCACCTTTTTGAATTTGTTTTTGGAAAAAGAAACAGAAAGAAAACATTTCTTTTATATAGTCCCTCTAAAAGAACACTGAGTTTCAAGCTGCCCTCTCTAAGGGTATAATTTTTGTTGTGTATTGTCTCAACTAATGGCCCTGCTCTAGGGGTTTCGTTTCATTGTCCATTCTAGGGGCATTGGTGTATCAAATTTAAATCAATTAAAAACCTACCCATTATACAATAACCCAAGTGTCATTCCTGTTAAAGAGGGCCACTCTGCAGTAGTAATATAGCTTTTTAAGATTTTGTCCCACTAAATGATCTCAAATTGCCAGATATGAGGGAAATTTTACAAATGGTTTTTCTGGGCTATTACTGCATATATTCCAATGTTTAGTGAACATGATCATTTAAATCATGACAACCAGATACTTACTTGTTCATATCTGTGCAAAATTGTATAAATTCATGTTTTATACTTTTGGGAGGATATCAATAGGTTTCTTAAGAAATCCTTCCACTTATAGAGCCCGTAATCCAGGTTGCAGCTAACCCTTAAAAACCTAATTTTTACACAACCCATAACCTATAACACTGACTCTATTCTCAAACCAAAACCTGAAGTTGAACACGAGGGAGACGGGTGCAGGCGCGGATCTGGCCGGGGAGGAGCGGGGAGGGGGCGCGCGGCCCCCCCGGTAACAGTCGCAAATTCTTGCAAAATCAGCCCATTTTTGAGCTATTTTGGACCAGTTACAGCCTTCAGCCCCCCCCCGATAATTTTCTTGAATTTTCCAAATCCTGGATCCGCCATTGGGGTGTTCTTAACATTTTGTTTGGGTAGAGATGAGTTGCCAGATGTTTGCACGATGCCACAATTTAACAGACTTGACTACCCATCCTATACTAAAGTCAGGGGCGTACGCCAGGATTTGTTACGGGGGGTGCGGGGGGTCTTCTAAAAAGTGGACACTTTCCTTTTTTTACAAAGTGGACCTAAACCCCCATCAAATGTTCCTTTTTGGGACGTTTCGAACATTTCTCATCACCAAAAAGTGGACTTTATTGTCATATTTTCTATGATGTTGACCTTTCTTTTATCCAAAAAAAATTCAGCACAAAAAAGTGGAACCTTTTCCCCTTTTGTGGAATTTTTTCCCTTTTGAGGATTTGGGGGGTGCGACCCGCCCCCATAAGCGTACGGGCTGCTTAAAGGTGGTTGAACCACCCATCTCTATACCCATGCCATTATTAAACTTGCCCACCAACTTCAAAATATAGGGGTAACAGATATCCCCTCCACCCACCCCCATTTTTTAAAATTTTGAACCTAAGCCTATTAAACCCCTAGCCCTCACCACAAGTAACCCTAACCTTCTGCATTCCTAGCGAACCAGTAGTGGTACCAGGGATGCAGAGGAACCCCCCTCCCCCCAACTCGGCCAAGCTTTGCTTTTCCAACTTCTTCTCAAAGAAAACAAACTTGGAGCCTATGAAAATAAAGTGCTATTTGTGCAAAAATTTCTTGTTTACCCCAATTCACTGGATCCCTTCATTGCTCTGAATATTTTTTGTGCTTCCACTGGTCTAAAGTTCATACTTTCACCCTCAGTACTCCCCCTCCTCATCACAATTGAACCCAAGTCTCCCAGCCTTGACAAGCCTATATCATAAAATAATAGGCTAGTTTTTGGGTACATTGTACATTGATATATTCAGGTCAAGAAGATCTCTGAAATATACCTAAGAAACTTAGACTATCATATGAGATGCTGACATTGTATATGCTACCACCTGGCTTGATTTAGACATGATGTATGGCGTATAAATATTACATTGAGCTTGAAACCATCACCAATCTTAGCCAGAGGGGAAATTGACATAATCCCACACTGCATTGCAATATACATGTTTACCGTGTTTAAACTCCTGGTTTAAACTTCAAAGCTACACTGCTATTGTACTCTGTGGAGGAAGTCCTCTCAAAAGTAAC
The DNA here is from genome assembly GCA_023653785.1 of Ophioderma brevispina. Lineage (NCBI taxonomy): Eukaryota > Metazoa > Echinodermata > Ophiuroidea > Amphilepidida > Ophiodermatidae > Ophioderma > Ophioderma brevispina. The sequence goes on from JAMKCH010069642.1 coordinate 4,851, forward strand.
AATATATGTGAAATTTGCAGGGGTAGCCTACCCGCACTATGTGGCCCTAGGCAGGCAAGGTAAGGCAAGGAGTACAACCTCTGCAGTTAAAAAGGCATCACATCCCTGGGACCACATCTCCATAATAGGCTAACATACACTTCCCTATAATTTTATGTCCCTGTGTGTCGGGAGGGAATGGATTTCAAAGTTGAAATTTCAGGACGACAATGAGAAAAATACGGCCTTTCATCTGATATCAAAATTGATACTACTTCCAGGTAAATCAGGGGGTCCCAAAGACAATCGGAACAAGCACCTTTAACTATGAAGATTACATTTACTAGAGTGCATTTATCGCACGCCCCGAAAGCACACCCCCAAAATATGCCACTGATATTGTAACCCCAAAATCATGCATTATGGGAAGGAATCAATTCCTTTTGAGATGAGAGGAGGAGTTATGCCACTCAGTGTCTGTTGCCTCAGGACTCCCAAATCATAATGCATTATGGGATGGAATCAATTCCTTCTGTGAGATGGAGTTATACCACACAGTGTACTGTTGCCTCAGGAACTCCCAAATCATAATGTATTATGGGAAGGGACCAATTCCTTCTGAGAGTAGGAGTTATGCCACTCAATGTCTGTTGCCTCAGAAACTCCCAAATCATATTGCACTATGGGAAGGAATCAATTCCTTCTGAGAGTACTGTAGGAGTTATACCACTGTGCCTGTTGTAACTCCCAAATCATATTGTATTATGGGAAGGAATCAATTCCTTCTGAGACCTTCTGAGAGTACTGTAGTAGTTATGTGTCTGTTGTAACTCCCAAATCATAATGCTTTATGGGAAAGAATCAATTCCTTCTGAGAGTAGGAATTATACCACTCAGTGTCTAATGCACTGTAACTAGGCTGTAACTCCCAAATCACAATGCATTATGGGAATGAATCAATTCCTTTTGAGAGTAGGAGTTATACCACTCAGTGTCTGTTGCCTCTGGAACTCCCAAATCATAATGCATTATGGGAAGGAATCAATTCTTTCTGAGAGTTTGAGTTATACCACTCAGTGTCTAATGCACTGTAACTAGGCTGTAACTTCCAAATCATAAACTATCACAATGCATTATGGGAAGGAATCAATTCCTGCTGAGAGTAGGAGTTATACCACTCAATGTCTGTTGCCTCAGGAACTCCAAATTGTTGCATGTAGTAAGCCCTCTTTGGGGTTCATATGGGTACAACACACGCGCTGCATTGTCAGCCCTACAGACAATCATGTATCAGACTGTCACATTGCTATAGAATTCCCAAAGTCAGGTACAGGGTAAAGTTACAAACAAAAACAGCTAGACAATTAGAAGTGGGCTTCAGTTGAGTAGATGTGACTATCCTCGACCGGCTAAATTTAGGCCTTGGCATGAGTCAAAAGCCCAGACTCAAAAGCAGTTCGTATATATTTAAAAGTTCAGTTCTGTATATGCTTTGCGATTTCTACAGATTTCTTTTGACTGGACCAGCTCAACCATGAATTGATAGGATCAAGCAAATAGATTTCGCAGTATAACACAATGAAAGGTTGAACTTGGGTAACGCTTTGGTGACCTAACCCCTCAGGGACTAAGAGGCGGGTACAAGCGTGTTTGCGTGGTATACCTGTGTACACACTGAGAATTACAATGCGTGATAATGAATAAAGAAATCGCATGGGAAAGTGGAATTTCAAAATTTGTTTTTGGACCACGGTTTTGTACTCTGTAGGGTTCTTGAATAAACGTGTGTGTAATCCTTATTTGGAAACACATATTTTTGTTATGACAAGAAGTGAAAGTTTATAATCAAGGCAGTTAAATTCAAAGTTTTAACCACATGAGTTCTGCATCCTAATTGGCTATAAAGGCAGTTATAGCATTTATTCAACCAATCAGCAGAATTGTTTGAATGGCGGTAGGGCTGAAGAGATTTCAGCTGAATTATTTTAGAAACTTCATTGTAATTGGTCACTCAAACAGATATATCATGTAGTTAACCAATCAAAATCACTGTAAGAAGAAAGCAGTGATCAGGAGGTTAAACAGGTGTGTGGGTGGGTGTCAGTGTCCACCACTGTTGACACTGCTATACATTATGCCTGTGAATACTTATGTACACACCACACAATGCACTTCTTAAAATCAAATTCCTTTGAACTTTAGTAACTGTTAGTTTTAAAAGGTTCATGTGTGTGTTTTAAACATTTAAAAATGTTTTTAAAAACACACACATGAACCTTTTGTCGATTATAGCAGCTGATGCTGGCAGCCTATGGCTGGCGGTATCTGGGTAGTTTTTTTTGGGTAGGTATGTACCTCCCGGATTTAAAAAAAGGCTGAGGATATTGACATGATGATCGTGTCAATAGCCATTTCGGGTGATGTTATTGACACGATCATCGTGTCAATAGTAATTTTGGGCGAAGTTATTGACACGATAATCGTGTCAATAGCCATTTCGGGCGATGTTATTGACACGATGATCGTTTCAATAGCCATTTCGGGCCGAGGATATTGACACGATGATTGTGTGGTTGACCATATGGTCCTGGAGCATAAGTAATCTGGAGAAATATTCTAAGTCAAATTTTAGTGCACATGTTCCATGACCATAGGCAACTATGGTCCTGGAGCAGTATTTGATTTAGAATATTTCTCCACTGCTCCAGGAGCATATTTGCCATATGCTCAGGCCTGGACCATTTGTGTATTCAAATATGCTCCAGGAGCATATTCAAATATGTTCCTTTTTATTTATGCTCCAGGACCATATGGCAAATGCGGTCCTGGACCATATTTGACATATTTTTCCAGATGCTCCAGGAGCGCATTCAAATATGTTCCTTTTTATTTATGCTCCAGGACCATATGGGAAATGTGGTCCTGGACAATATTTGACATATTTTTCCAGATGCTCCAGGAGCATATTCAAATATGTTCCTTTTTATTTATGCTCCAGGACCATATGCCAAATGCGGTCCTGGACCATATATTTGACATATTTTTCCAGATGCTCCAGGAGCGCATTCAAATATGTTCCTTTTTTATGCTCCAGGACCATATGGGAAATGTGGTGCTGGACAATATTTGACATATTTTTCCAGATGCTCCAGGAGCATATTCAAATATGTTCTTTTTTATTTATGCTCCAGGACCATATGGCAAATGCAGTCCTGGACCATATTTGATCAGATTATTTATGCTCCAGGACCAGATTTCCAGATTATTTATGCTCCAGGACCATATGGTCAAAAATCTCATAGAAGCACACCTCACAGTACGCCTATCGGCTCCATAGCCATTAACTTTCTCACAGCCGACGATCGTGTCAATACCCATTTCGGGCGACGTTATTGACACGATCATCGTGTCAATTGACACTTCCTTAAAAAAATGAGGCTCCGGCTGATTTGAGGCCCAAAAAAATGGGGTCTCCGGAAGTAGGTTTTCAAAAAATTTTAAAAATAAGTTGCGATTTCTCTCAATTTCCAGCTACTTTTTGAGGTTTTTTGAAAAAATTAGAATATGAATTTGGACATGAAAAGTAGGGTCTCCGGAACTGAAATGGTCCTAAAATGGGGGTCTCTGGAACTGAAAAAGAGCCTGAAAATGAGTGTCTTATAGGTGGCACAATGTGAGAACCCCCCACCCCCACCCCCGCCACAAATACACAAATTACCACCTTTTAGATAACAATTGACCGTTTTAGCATACACTTTAAAATGTTAACTTTCCTTGTTCTGGAGCAGCCACTGTGTCTAGGAAAAAAAGAGAAAGCATTTCCTATATTCTTTATAATAATTGTTTTAACCAGATAAGTGTATAAATACAGTATGTAGGCCCAAGTGCAGGCATACCGTCAACTGGTATATATGCCCTGCAGTCTCTTGTGGATTTTGTCAGGACAGATCTGGTTCACTGCAAAAAACAGGGTTAGAAATGAGTGCAAGATGCGTGATAGTGGCCTAATGTTTACAAGTCAAATAATTTGGTTTATGCATTTGACATGCAGGTTAAGAGGATCGACATGACATGAAAGCAATTGACCATGTTCAGAAGAAATCAAGGGTTTACAACAAGAAGGCGCCCTCTCGCAATAGCGACCATTGTCAGTTGTGTTCTTATTAAGTGATATACCTGCCAATACACGCCAGCTGCCATTTGTTAATATGTTATACAATAGCAGCTCTTGCAAGTAGTTGCAGATAGGGCCTTTTTGCAATAAAACCTTGAAAAGGATTTAATGTGCATTTCACACTTGTTTCTTTTTCTTTAAAAATTTAAACTTATAACATATCTGTGCAGAAATTACGGAAACTCCCATAAGATACATTAGCAACGTCTTGGCCAGTGGCTCTTGCAATGGTTCTTAAGGTGACACAGTGCCTGGAGAACCCATTTCAAGAGCCACTGACTCAAGGAAAGATGAGAGTTATCCTAACACATGAAGCAAATAGAATGTATCAATGGCCAGCTATTGCACTTATGACTTTTGAATTCGCATGATGAAATCATAATGCCGGATCAAAAATTCAGTTCAGTTTACTAATTTTGGCGAGGATATCAATAGGTTTTAAAATCCTTCCACTTATATAGCCCTTAATCCAAGGCTGAACTAAACCCTTAACCTAATTTGTACCAAAACCATAACCTATCCCACTGATTATTCTCAACCAAAAACCTGAAGTTGAACCCGAGGGATGGGTGTTCTAACATTTTGTTTGGGTAGAGATGAGTTGCCAGATGTTTGAAGCATGCCAAAATTAAACCAGACCTTGCTACCATCTTATACCTAAAGTCAGGGCCCTACGCAGGAGTTTTACGGGGGGTGAGGGTCTTCGAAAAAGGGACCTTATTTTTTTTACAAAAGTGGACCTAACCCCCCTAAAATGGCCTTTTTTGGACATTTCGAAAAATTTCAGCACCAAAAAGTGGACTTGTATTGTCATATTTTTCTCTGGATTTTGGACCTTGTTATAAAAAAATCAAGCCAAAACGTGGGCCCTTTTCCCCCTTTTGTGGAATTTTTCCCCTTTTGTAGAATTTGGGGGGGGGGGTGCGACCGCACCCCTCCTGCGTGCGGGCCTGGCGTTAAAGTTTGTTGACCACCCTCTCTATACCCCCCGTGCCATTCATTAAACTTGGCCACAACACCTTAAAAAATATATGTAAAAGATATCCCCCTCCCCCACCCCCATTTTTTAAATTTTGAACCTAATCCATAACCCTAGCCCTCACCACAAGTAACCCTACTTCTGCCTAGCTAAACCAGTAGTGGTACCAGGGATGCAGAGAGTCCCCCCTGCCCCCCCAACTCGCCAAGCTTTTGCTTTCCAACTATTTCTCAAGAGAAAACCAAACTTGGAGCCGATGAAATAAGTGCTATTTGTGCAAAATGCTTGTTTACCCCTTCACAGTGTGGATCCCTTCATTGCTCAATATTTTTTGTGCTTCCACAGTCTAAGTTCATCTTTGGATGTCAAGGCATATGTCTGGGTACTGCAAAAACAGTGTTTCGAAATGCGGTGCAAGATGTGTTTAGCTGGCTAATGTTTACAAATCAATACTTTCTTTTATGCACGTTTGACATGCATGTTCAGAGATCTGACCCTGACATGCATAAGCAATTTGACAGTTCAACAAATTGAGGGTTTACAACAAGAAGGCGCCCATCTGCACTAGCTTCCATTTGTCAGTGTGTTCTTATTAGTGATATATCCTGCATTACACTGCCAGCCTGCATGTTATTGTATACCCTATCCCTATGGCAAGTAATTGCAGATAGGGCCTTTTTGCCCCTACACCCTCAAAATGGTGTGTGTGAAGTCTTTTTGCAGTAATGAATATGAATTTTGACAAATTTAAACTTTTTAATTAACATCTTGTGTCAGAAATTAGAACTCCCATTTAAGCACTACTATTATGCCAAGTCTTGGCCAGTGGCTCTTGCAATGGTTCTTCAGGTACACAGTGCCCTGAAGAAATCAAATCCTGGGATCAATGACCTAAAATCATGGATGAGATGTACTCAACTTAGAAGTTTGACCATGGCGGATCCAGGATTTGAAACGTCAAAATTAACCCCGGGGGGGCTGAAAGGCTACATTTGTCCAAAATGGGCTGTTTTGGCAAGATTTTGCAATGATTAACGGATGCCACGCCCCCCTCTGCCCCTCCTAGATCCGCGCCTGGTACCTTCAATCCTATGAATTGATACTGCCTGCTTGATTGGTCAAAAATGAAACCTGTGCTTTATTCTCTGAAGGGTTTCTTAATTCATAAGTGTGTCAGAAAAAGTGTGTCAAATTGGTCAGGTTACGGAACGCTCCCAAATGAAACTGCACATATTTTTTTAGCCAATTCCAGCACATGTAGATTTGTGGTGAGCTGAATCCCCATAATGCAAACTCATTAATTTTTAGGTCATTCACCTAAACTGAAGAAAAGCAGAAAGTAGGGATTTTTTGCTCTCTCTAACATAATAATATAGCAAAGATTTATCTAGCGCCTTATCACAAATTGTCGGATCACTGTGCCCAACTATAGACCTAAACATTTAGCATCATTTCAAGGGATGCAGCAGATCGGGACAGCGCTTTCCCTTATCATCCCACATATAATCGCGATTAACCATCCGCAGCCGGGATCAGCTTCCCAAATATCGCATGTAAATCGGACCACCAAGTCGTTTTAATTTCTTGTCCAGGGAAATTACCAGATAGCTGAATGCGCACGGACTCGAACCACGCCTATACGCCTGGATTGAGCATCACTGGACGGGAGTCGATCGCTTACCTGATTGAGCTATCATTGGGTCCCTATAACATGTTTAAATTGCTAAATACTAATCTCTACCACAGACGACATGTACTCAGTCAGTGGACAGACTAGGCTGTCTAGCTTGTGTCTTTGAAAGATTGTATGGTTCAGGAAGTCAACATGTTACGATTAAGAAAGTAGGTGACTAATTAGTGTTGGTGTTGAAATTGTTTTTTAACCGCAACACACAATTTACAGTAAAGGAACTGCTTATGTAGTTACAAACACCAATGGTAAATAGTAGTGTCCAGAACTTAACTGACATGTAATGTGTCACCTACTTCAGTGAAACCCTTCATGCAATATAGCCGCTTATTGGTATCATTCAAATAAAATAATCATTTCTAAATTAAAAATGCTTTTAGACCGTTTACCTAAGGCTAAAATTATATCACCTCATCACTTTTTAATTACTTTGTTGCTCAGGCTATACATTTTAATTTTCCCAACACAGATGCAGCTCATTTTACTAACAGATCTTAGTCGTAGTTTTTTTAGAATAGCTAATAGCTCGCTAATATCTCACAACCTCAGGTACTGCATTCGTTTCCTATCAATATCTGTTCTATTGTCAGTCTTTTTATTTACGTCCATGCCCCGTTTCATCAGTACTAAGTGGACTAAAAGCCCTTCTTGCCTTCGGGATACGAACAGATGGACGTAAACTTATCACAGTTTTAGCTGTTCTGTAATGAAAAGTGACTTTGGGGAAACTGTGGTTCTGTAGTGGTTTTTATCTTGGATTTTAAAAGTTAAGTGTCAGAAATGCTTGTAAGGAAAACTGTTTTGGGGAACTAAGGAAAGCCTTGGGAAATAAAGAAAAGGGGAAACATCAATCTAAACATGGCTACTATAACCGATGATAACTTGTGCCAGGCATGAGTTGTGATGACAAGTAAGTACTTATAAACTCTCCTCACATGATGTGGTGATATTTTAATGTGCTGGAAATGGAAATAGCTAGGGTCCAATCTCGTGCTTTAAAGGTGCAACAAGAGATTTCACATATCAGATGTCCCTAAAAAATTGAAAGTACTGATTTTTGCCCTGATGTAAAGCTTTCAATCAAAAATATCCCAATCTGAAAGGATTAAGCTGAGAAATGTTTCTTTGGTACAAAAATTGTGAAATTTTTAATTTCGTATAGGAGCAACTTATGAAATTCAGCCTATGTTTTATTGAAATATAAGCAAATCAAAATCACTTTTTTCTCTTTTAAGATATTTCTGTAACCAAATACAAGGTGAGAAATCTATTGAGTGTCTAATCTATATGAAATACTATTCTGACACAATATTTGCGTGCCTCAAAAATATCTTCGCGTTGACCTTAGAGTCTGGCCATTTTCCCATCATGATTAGGCCATTCAAAGTTGATGCAAAAAATTTTTTATTTTTTACCATTATATTCGGACGACCTATTTTTGATAATTGTAACTTATATTATAATTACGTCTGATAAGACAACAAAAATATATATTTTCCATTGGGTTCTGGCTGGGACTAACTACTAAGAGTAAGAGGTATATTTATCCCAGGGTGTATCGCCCGGGGGGGGGGGGGTCTCAAAGGTTTTGTGTTGGGTACCCATTGCTCGTTCAATGGGTTCTGAAAGTGACCCCGAACGGGACCAATTTTCAGGAAAATATACCCCTAACAGGACATATCCAGTTAAATTATCATACACGTTTTTCGGTGAAATAATCCCCTAACGGGACCAATTTGCGGTGAAATTATACCCCTAGTCGGGACCCCTGCTTTAAATACTGAATAAAAATGACCTTTTAAAGAACCAATTATATGAGAACAATAACACTTGTATACTGAAAAAAATTACAACACTGCAGTGTTACTTTACCTGACATGTTAAAGTTATTTTTCCCATGTTTTTTCAATGACCAGTCACAATCTTACCTAATTTGATACCCCCACCTAGCGGGACTAAACTTGATTATTGTGATTTGGATACCCCTAGCGTAGTCCGGCATTTGCAGCTAGTCCTCTTTTTTTGGAACGAGCATGGTACCCGACCAAAACCCATAACCCCCACCCCCCGGGGGTATATCAAGATGCACTGCTTCTTCCCAAACCACACTTTGTGATGAAATTTGAAAGAGCTATTTTTACATTTTTTTGCACCCCCTGCGACCAGGTATATCCATGGTAGATTAGAATTGTTCTTGTTCAAACCAGAAAAAGTGTCCAAATCACTTTTAACATAGTTCTTTGGCCTGCAACTCAGGTATGAAGATATGATGCACTTTAGCCTCATCATCATACAAACTAGGCGAAAAAGCCATGGTGTTAAACCATGGTCAACCTTGGGGGTTTTGACCATGGTCTCAAACCAAGGTTTAGCAGGTTTTGAAAAATGGCACGCACGGTCAACCATGGTCAAAAAACAATCCACAGTGACTGTGGTCACCTGTAATATGACCATGCTTAAACCATGTTTAACCATGAGTCACTTGGGTTGTTTTTACCATGCGGTGGACCGTGGCGTGCAATTTTTCAAAAAAACATGGTTAACCATGGTCAAACGATGGTCAATATAATCTGTTTAACCATGGTTGACCATGGTCAAAATGTCCATCGATCCACCCATGCTGGCCAATGGTGCCATTTTTCAAAATCATGGTTAAAAAAAACATATCCTATGGTTTTTTACACACCAGTATAGTTTCTATCTTATGTTATAGGTACATATATATTATGGCCGACAGAAAACAAAACAGAAGAAATCAACTCTGCCCTCTTCTTGACCGGGAATTGAACTGGGGGAACCTTTTATCACAAGACTGATGACTTTAACCAATTGAGCTAAACCTTATCTTGCTTGATACAAGGGGCAAAAATAATAGATCCATTAAAAAAAAGCTGCAACAGTATGAACACACTAAGTAAAGACAAAATCTAAAAATGGCAACCATACGTCACAGAGGTTCACAGTGGTGAAAAAAAAATCCTGAAAACCTTGGGGATCCCTGTATCCACGGTGAATGAAATGAAAACAATTGCACTGAATGAACCATGGTCAACCATCGGCCCACAAGATGATGACCATGGCTGGAACAATGCTAAGCCATGCTAAAGCATGGTGGACCATGGGTGTACCATGGGGGACCATGGTAACCACGGTTTGACCATTTTCTGGTCAAGCCACCAGAGTGATATCGCTTGTGACCATAGTAAACCATGGTCGCTGTTGTCTTGACCATGGTGGACCAACAAGAATGGTTGGTGGCACAATATCTATGTGTAATCATCAGTTCATGTGGGAGTAGAATTAGGGGTACAGGTTGACTTTGGCCGGGAGGACCAAAAAAAAAAACATTGTATTACCATAAAATTTTAAACCTATTCCAGTACATGTTAATTGTGGCCACCATTCACACTCCTGACTTTTCTTTGTTCTTGTTCAGAGCGGAAATATACAGTGGACAAGTGTAATATTATGTTTCTCCATGGCTCCCTCAATTACCTAAAGCTCCGCCATGATTGTGAATATTTTTTTCTCACAATTTCTTGGGCCATAGGACAACGGTGGGGACTGTGTGTTCAACCATGGTAAGGACAATACAGCACTAAGTGTCATGTTGGAACCAATGGCCAGACAATCAGTTTCCTAAATGTAGCGACAATGGTCAGACATGGGCTACATGAACAGTGACCATGGTCAACCATGGTCAGCCACAATGGTCAACCATTGTCAGCCATGGGACTACATGCAAAAACAGTGTTTAAAAAAGTGGTGAAAATTAGTGTTTTAGATTTGATATGTTTAATTCCTAAACACTTGGCAGCATCAAATTTATACACACCTAATGTCAAATCTCTTAAACATGTTTGATTTTAAACATGTTTAGATTAAGATGTTTAAGATATTAAACAGGACATTTCAATATGTTTAGAAGCATGGTGCAAATAGTGTTAGAAAAAGTGTTTAATTTCTAAGCACTGTGTTTGCAGTGTACCTTGTTCAACCATGAACAGACTTGAGTTTCCGGGTTTTAGTGACCATGGTCAGTCACAATTGCATTGAAGTGACCAGTGGTAAAAAAGGGGAAAAGTGAGGGGAGTAGGGGGTGATGTAAACATGGTTTGAAAATGGGATACTTTGAAGGGTATGACCATGCGTCAACCCATGGCCACAAGGGTGATGACCATGGCTGACAAATGCTTAGCCATGCTAAAGCATGGTCGACCTGGTATACTTGAAGATACCATGGTCAACCATTGGTCAAGTCAGGTGATGACCATGGCTGACCATGTTCAGCCATCCTAAAGCATCGTCGACCATGGTATACCATGGGGACAATGTAACCACGCGATGACCATCGTCTCAAGCACCATTGCTGATCATCGCTGACCATAGTCAACCATGGCCAGCCATGTCTTTTGACATGGTTGACCATGAGTTGGACCATGCTCACAGTTGACCATTTCGCCTAGGTAATGGCAGGGTCTTTTACCTGATATGAAAGCAGATTGCTATTGGTGATGGGGTAGGTAGAGTGGTTTGGGAAGGCAATTTTTAACAGACCGGAGCACAGCTGTGGGGTCAAACAGTGTGGGAGACTGATTAAATTAAAGGGCATTGCAATATTATAATACTCTTCTTTTTGCTTAGTTTTGTAACACACATTGATTCCTTGAACACAAAATTATTCCTGAATTTCAGTTGATTCTGGTGATGAATTTTGTGTGTAATAGTCTTGTAATATGAGCAAATGTTTGTGTTTGCAGGTCCGATTGGCTATTAAAGGTTTTGACAGAAGAAGATTTTTGAGGACACCCAAATTTGTGTCTAATAGCAATTTTCATATAGATTAGACAATTAGTAGATGTCTTACTTTGTTTTTGGCCTAAGAAAGCTTAAAAGAGGAGAAAAAAAAAAAAGTGATTTGGATTGGCTTATATTTTCCAAGTGTAAAACATAGGCTGAATTTTGTATGCTCCTATACTGAAATTAGAAATTTCACAATTTTGTACCAAAAGAAACATTTTCTCAAGCCTTAATCCTTTCAGATGGGGATATTTTTGATGGAAAGGTCTATATCAGGACAAAAATCTGTACTTTCGAACTTTGAGGGGGTGCACTAGTATGTGAAAATCTCTAGTTGCACCTTTAAAGGTTGAAACGGAGGATGATTTACATAGCAGGTGTCTAAAAAATCGAAAGTACTAATCTATATAATTTACTATTATGATACAATTATTTGGGTGCCTCAAATATCTCGTTGCACCTAAAGGGATCAATCAATCTTTGTGCCAAGGTTTGAGGGAATTTATGGGAAACACATGCCCCCTCCCCCCCCCCAAAAAAAAGAGGGATTAGCCACACATACCCGGGGGCACACATACATGTGCATCACCAACACCACACACACCACATCAACCACCATCCACACCCTGATACCACACATATCAAATCGCACACACACAACAATCAGAAAACAGAACAAGAAGAAGAAACTTGAGAAATTGCGGGAACACAACAATTTTGTACTAAACATGAGGGAAATATTAAAATGTTTGTCGAAAAATAGTGAATGAAATCCCCATCCTACCCCCACCCCTGGATTAGTCCCTAAAACTAATAGAAGGTAATTTGATGAAATCCAGATAAGGTAGATGGTTCACTCCAAAACAGCTCAAAGTTTCAAAAAATCCTGCTTAAAATTGCAAAGCTTTCATCCCTCAAGTTTACATTATATTCCTAAAGCCTCAGCTTATGTAGGGATGCATACCGGCATTACAACCTATTCCAGGATTTAATATTATCCTTCGGGCCTGGACCTATGGTTCTTTTTTTTTCATAAATTAGAAAATGATTCGTCTGTCACTATCAGGAAAACAAAAATTTGTTACCCTGTCATCATACTCATGAAAAACCTAAATTATGGATCCGTGGGGCTATACAACAAGTATAGACACTAATCATTTAAATTTGATGTGCCGCAATAATAATGAAAAGCGACCAATGGAGAACCTAGGCATAGTATGTGTTGGAATTTCATCATGAAAGTCAGGGTGGCCACTCTTTTACTGTGAAAGCAGAAATTTTGCATTCTTTAATGCTTTACTTAAGAGGCTACTATGAGTTCAATAACCAGGAAGGATAACGCCTTCCGGAATTTTATAATAACTTACCCCGATATATGCATTTTACCATGGATCCTCCACTTGCAGAAAAATACCTTACAAAGTAAACCACAAATAATTTTCACTTCATGCCATAGAATCTGTTTATGGATTTGTAACACATAAGTCAGTTGACTTAGAGATGGCTCCAAAATTTCGAAAAACTAAGGAAGTATCTAGTAAACTATAAAACTCCCATGCGTATATGTAGTAACATCAGATCAATATCTTTGAAATGTCTATAAAAACTTGGGTATGTAATTACTGATTCAAATCTTTTCAACAGAGTTCCAAAAATGCATGCCAGGTGCACACTGAATGTTAGCAGTGATGTCACTGCCAACCAACTAACAATAGTCGAAAAAATATGCCAAAAGCCTGCAAGCATGCCAATGAATGGTAAGTGGCAGTGAGTCACGGCCCATCAGCTAACAGTCCGTCAGAAAAACATCTGCCAAAAAAAAGCATGCCAGATGCACAATGAATGTGGCAGTGATGTCACTGCCGCCCCATCAGCTAACAGTCAGTCAGAAACACTACCAAAAAGCATTGCATCAAGATGCACAATTGTGGCAGTGATGTCACTGCCACCAAATAACAGTCAGAAAAATTCTGCAAGAAGCATGCAGATGCACAAGAATGGTGACCGTGATGTCACTGCCACAAGCTAGCAGTCAAAAAAAAAGAAAGCATATTTATTTCTCCATAGTTTCACACAAGGTGAACCTCAAAATTATTTTTTTCAAATAAGTGATGTAGTAGCTAGGCTATGGATTCATTTCAGCATGTTGGAATATTTGTTTTGTTGAACTTGCTATCATAGAAGTATATTCTTGAAACTAGTCTTTTACCAAAGCCTGATTCAAACTAAGATTTTGCAGTACTATTCCAATTGCATCACAGTCAATCTTGCAAAAGTAAATTAACATTGATTAACAGTCGTTTATGGCAGGGCGGTGCCAGAGTAACATCTTTGGGAAAGTGAAAAATTACACAATTAACATCTAGGGTAAAAAATGCATTTTAACACAATTTATTGCTTAAACCCCCTGTTCTTATGAATTTTGAAACTCTCAGGGGGAAGTCATCCCCCCTTTGGTCGAAGAAAATGTTAACATTTCCTTAAAAAGAGTACACTTTTGACAAATTTGCCCCTCCCCTTTGCAATTTTGGAAAAAGTCCCCTTTTGAAAAAAAAAAATCCTGGTTACGGGCCTGAAAATAAATGACGTTATCTGGGTGCCTTCTTTTGCTAGGTCTGTTGGTCAATGTACATCAACATAATCACCTGGAAAACAGCTGCCAATATGATATGCCTGATATCAGAAAAATAATATTTGGATCAATTTGTCATCTATCGCCATTTGTGACATCTTGACATCACATGTACTATGTAACAAATGAAATTGAACCCAAGTGGATATCACAGTTCTCATACTCTATCTTTTTAACACTGAATTTAAAACAGAAATTAAAGACACTATCATTGATTATCCAAAAGAGTGAAAATATTTGAAATAGCAGGAATAGTTCAAAAGTGAAGGATAAGTCTCTAGAATTCTCATAAGTTACCTTTTCCAACTGAAGAATTAACAGAAAAGGAAGCAAACGGCAGTGTTCAAAGATACGAATCTCCATTCAATTACGTGTTGTAGTAAGTGTCTGTACGGACAGTAATAACTAAAATTTCCAATTTTGCCCTTATTAGGTTGCTTCTGGTCGTATCATTTGCAGGGTATGTTAGGATACCTGTACTTGATACAAACATGCAAAAATCTGATTTTTGATGATTTTTTTAGATTTTCCGATTTAGCAAATCACTGATAGTGCCTTTAACACTGAATTTACACAGAAATTAAAAGACGCACAAACAATACATGTCCATGTTTAAAGACACTATCAGTGATTTTCCCGAAAAGAGTCAAAATATTTCAAATTAACAGGAATAGCTAAAAGGTAAAGGATAAGTCTGTAGTGCCTTTAAGCATTACACAAATTAATTAGCAGCTATAATTGATGTTTTGAGGGATTACAAACAACTTTGGCCTACAAATTTTGGTCAAAGTAAATTGGGCTAATTTTCACACCCTTCATACTCATTTGGTCACATTTTGGCACTTGTTGGAGCAGATCACCAGAATAGCCTATGAATTGTGCACCTCCTGGATTGCTTCAAGGCTGACTCAGAGATTTCCCAAGGAGGGCGCCCTCAATTTTCAAACAAATTCTGTTTTTGCATATACATAATGCTTGTCCATATGCTAATCACTGTGTGAAAAAACTAAGCTCAAATCGAAGTCGTTCATATAGAAAGTCACAACTTTGTTTAAAATTTCCGGATCTGGAATTTTTGTTATACACAGTATCCTATGGCATTGTTATACTGTACATAAATGTATAACTTTAGAATTACGTATTTTGGGCGAGTATCTTTAGTTCTAGTTGACAATTTTTAATTACTACACAAAAAATATATCTTGAAATCTCTGAGTCAGCCTTTCAGTACGTCACTGTTAATTATTTGGAATTGAAGATTTTGATTTGATTGATTGATTATGATGAATTAAAGCAATAAGAGCACATTTTTTTTTTAAAGTGCCCCAAATTTTCAAAAATTTTGAGATTTTTGCACAGTTGCATTGGTAACTGGCTAGTAAACTATACCTATGAATGATAAAGCTCGAACATGTGTTGTATATGTATTGCAAAACAAGGAATTTTGTAATTAGGTCTTAGAATAATTTATGTACCGATAATAATACAGTGGCTGCTGGAAATCCTTCCAATATGTTATTGCTAAGATCAAAGGTCACACACGGTCAAAGGTCACACATGGGGAGGGCACTGCACTAGTTACTTAAAATTGTTCCAGAAATACAGAAACAACTTGCATAAAGTCAAACAGTAGCACCCTCTGCAGCTGCAGAAGATTTTACCCAAACCTAAGTCTTCCATGGGGGGGGGGCACTCCCATCTTGGAAGCCACACGTATGTAAGGCTGTTAAGACCCCCTTTTCAGCATCGTTAAATAAATAAAAAGTAAGTCTCGTGCCGAGCAAGCTCGTGCGCTGAGTGCCCATCTCTCTTTCCTTAGCGTTTGGGCCAGACTCCTCCGTATTATGTTTTGCTGTGGGGGGTTCGCCACTCCTCCCGCACAACGAGTCTGTTACTTTCCCAGCATTGAATAATGCTGGTACCCATTTATACACCTGGGTGGAGAGGAATAATTAAGGTAAAGTGCCTTACTCAAGGGCACAACACGTTGGCCGCAGTGGGACTCGAACCCACGACCTTTGGATTGCGGGATGAGCGCTCAATCCACTGGACCACACGTGCCATAAATAAATAAATGTCGACATTAATAGCGCTTTTCACAATGTATCAAAGCACTTTACATTTATTTCACTGCCACTAGAATATGTCAGTTGTTTTACAAATGGGCGGTGCTCAATGGACAAAATTCCTAACAGCTCCCCATTTTGCACCTGGGTGTAGAGAGGCAAGCGAGGTAAAGTGCCTCGCTCAAGTGCACAACACTCGAATCCAGGACATTTGGATCATGATTCGGTCGTTGTTAAGTCCACTGACCGACATGTGGCCCTCTACATGTTGTCACCCAAAGACCCCATTTTTTTAAATTTCACCCAAAGACCCCATATTTTGTGAAAATTTTTACCACTGTCACCCAAAGACCCCTATTTTGGGAGAAAATTTTGAAAAATTTTCACCCGAAAGAATTTTTTAGAAAATTTTGCAAAAATCTCACCCAAATTTTTTTTGAAAATTTTGCCAATTTGTCACTCTGAAAGCCCCTATTTTGGGGCATTTTGGCTGTCTCTCACCCAAAGACCCCTATTGTTTTCAGTCCTCTGTCACCGAATGCCCCAGGGTTTGGAAGCACGATCCTTACACCCATATCTATTTCATAGGTGAGTGCCCCTCCGGGGGTTGCATGTTATTCAAAATGGAATAATCCATTACTATTCAAAAGTCACTTGTATTTACTTACGCTCTTTGAAACAAACACACACACATCATGTAATGTAAATGTGTCACATATCAGGAATGACACATTTGTGTGAAAATCTAATCAATTTATTGTGCTTTTATGTTGTCCTCTCAAAATGTATTCCATTAAATCCCAGCTGTTGGTCTCCCTATTGCACAAAGTGAAAGCATTATTAAATCTTGAGAAGATAGATTAAGTTGCCGGCTTGTATTTCAGAGAGGGCCCAGAGCTAGGATGTACTATTTTTGAGCAAAAACGGTGCATGATCTAGATGTTTTACTCTATAAAGTGGACTTATGTACGGTCTAATTCCTGAGGCATAGTCTCGTAATCTACATGTGTGAGCATGTTCTGTTATAACTGATGATTGAATTGGTTTATTCCTTTGAGCACTGTAAACATCCAAAGCCGCTGACATAGCAATTTCAAAAATCCAAAAAATTATGCATTTTGTGATTGTACCATATATGGAATCATCTCGATAAAATAGAGTCAGTTGTAAAACATGAAGGGCAGGAAACGCATGCCACAAAAAAGCGACATGAAATATGGTTGATAGAGGCATGACCCCAGCATGACCACAAATTAAGAAGCAAGGAACAGCCACAATGGTGTGCAAGTTGGTTTGACTTCACCCATCTGACTCTGCAAAAGGTTAGTCTTTGTCAAGGAGGTCTTAAAATGTTCTCCAGCCGGGACAGCGAGGCCGTATCGAAGTGAGCAGTAGCCTAATCATTGGGGGGAGGGGGGGGAGGGGGCCTGCCCAAGACTAAAATGGGGACAGCAAAGAAGAAAAAATGGGGATGAGAAGAGGAGAAAGGAAAGGGAGTGGAAGAAGGAGGAAAGGGGAAAAGAGTAAACAGAAGTTGTACTTACATTCACTCTGAAAGAGACCAGAATCTTAATTTTGTTTTAAACTATTAAAAGGATTAATTTCAAAGTTCTCTTATGAAATTCAATTTTTTGTGTCACCTGCAAAGATTTGCAGGAGGCTAATCCAAATTCTGTATGTCCGTCTGTGTGTATGTGTATTAAAGTTTTGGTTAACCTTGTTCAAATAGCTTGTGTGTGAAGACCTTAACTCCAATTTCCCCCAAACTCAGGTCATAGGTCAACCATAGACACTTGCATATCATGGTAGGGTTAAAGGTCACATAACAGGGTGGCCTTAGTGGTCATTAGAGATCAACTTGTGTAGATAGTGAAGAAAAAGTGGATTGCAAAAGCAGGCAACATTATAGTGGTTCAAGAAGTCCTTGTTTTAAGTAGTGATGCTTCGCTTTTCTTGATGATAATCTCTTTCCATTTTTCCTTCCTCCCCTTGTTAACCTTAGCAACGCATTGTGAGGCTTGCAACGCGTTGTGAAGCTCGCAGCGCGTTGTGAAGGTTTGCAACGCGTTGCAAGGTGTCTGGCGGCGCGTTGTGGGTCTGTTTTTTCATGATGTTGATTTGGCCGACACGCGGGCAACGCGTTTGCTGAAGTGGTCGCGGCAGCGCGTTGCTGAAGTGTCGCAGCGCGTTGCTGCTTTCTCGCAACCGTTGCAGCGGTAACGTGGGGCCTTTTGTGGCGTGCCATACGTGTTTGGTGCGTCTTTCATATTCACTTCGCATGGTTTGAGATATCTCACTCAGCAGTGCTCGCGGAATCAATGTATTTGTTTTCCATTGCTTGTCTTTATTGTCTTTTGGATATGTACGCAACTTCAGTGCATCCACCAGAGTGGTTGAACATCCACTCCGTTATTTTGTTTTTTGTGTGCGTGTACACGTAAGACTAAAGCGCCTTAAATTTCCCTGTCGCTTGACTTTAACTTGTTTGTGTTTTAGTTGTAAAAATGTTGTATCATTTGGCAAATAATTACACTCTTGTAAAATTGTTTGAAAGGTAATTTAATAGACACCAACCAAAAGATTAAATGTGAATTTTGTAATTCCTTGACTACCATAAACGTTGTGTTCACAACTGATATTGGATGATATTAGGAACTGGTATTGTTTTTGCCTGTACAGAGAAGAATTCCTTTCAACATTTGTTTTGCTGATGATGAGTAAATTTTCTTCATTTTTCTTTGTAACTATTTTGATAATACTCCTTGTTTATAATAGAATTTTGAACCTGAAGTTAAATCCATTTCAGTTTGAAAATGACTTTGTAATGCAAACGTGATGAATCTGACATAACTTGACATTACATCCTCATATAAATGTTCCTATATATTCCGACCAATGATTTAAATTTCATCCTATTCAGGTAACGATGACTTTTCCATCTTGCATATTATCCCCTTATCCCCTAAACAAAACATCGTACTGACGATATTCATTGTTTTAATATCTGACTTAATAATCATGTATTCCCTTAATTGCAATGGTCTGAACCTGGTACAACGAGGAATGTTCCAATTTAAATAATAATTCATTTCAAAATTATAACTTTAGTAAAATACTCCCCGTGTCTGGTATAAGAAGTTTGGTTCTGCAAAAGTTATGTGCACGATTCCGTTTCTTTCTTATCGTTTACGTGACGATTTAAAAATTCTGATTAACCACAACTTCTGTTTAATGATCACTCTGACGATTCAATTGAAATTTTTAACTCTGTTCATAAAACTATTATCGTTGTACAAAACATTTATTGTGCACTCATTCTGATTCTTCGATTATTTTCTTCAGATTTAGAAAACTGCATTTCTAAAATTATCCAATGAAAACAAACATGTTTATATTTTCGGTTGATTTTAATTTGTTGAATATCTCTTACAGCATAATTAACATAAATATAATTAACACGTTTATATGCTATTCATAATTCCAATATGTAATCCTTTGATTGAAGGCCCTACTAGAATTTACTTCCTCCAACAGTGGTCTTATTGATAATATATGTACAAAATGTTCCACCCACTCTATAAACGTTTCAAGGCGTTTTTGTTGTAGGTCTTACCGATCATTTTCCTATTTTTCACTAACCAATCTTCACCTATCAGCATCACCAATCCTCGTTCAACCCTACAACCTCACTTTCTTTAATCTGACAGAATTCGTACCTTTCATAATCATTGAAACTTGTTACTGGAAATTTGTTACAGATTTTAAACACAACCCATGCTGCCTATGACGCATTTATTCGAAAATTTACCGAGATATATAATTTTACATTTCCATTAAATTCCACAATCTGTCTGCCCCTCTATTTACTAGACTCCCTCCCTTGTGCAACAACTTACCAACTCAAAATGCACGGGGAGGAACACGCTTCAGTTCTCGGTCGACACTCAGCATCCTTCTTCTCCAAGGGAGTGCGTAGGCGGCTTCATCGTAAAGAGAAATTACATATAAAATTATTAAGTCAATCCTACCCGACGCACCAATAACATCACTTACCTACCTTATCGTCCTCCCCTTACTACCTCCCATTAGAGTCCTCCAAAAAGTCATACTTTGTTGAAAACTTACAGTTGCAAACATGATGCTAAACAACGTGGAATATTCTAATACCATTATAGGAACTCAAAATATTTTGTAATCTACCTTCCATGTTTAAAATAAACACTTACTGTTTAACCACCTCCTACCCTTTTCGCTATTGCACATCATTTTTAACTTCACTTTTTGTTTACCATGGGACTAAGCTAGCAAGTAGATTACTTCCCCAACTATTCATTTTCATTTTCGGAATATCTAAATAATATTTTGTTCTCCATGGAAATTCCTTATTTTTTTTTTTCCTCCCTCCCCACTGATACTGAAGAACCATTCCTCACGTCATTAACTCTTTTTTCAATTCTCTTCCATCTGGGGCCCAACGTCGTGGCTCTCTGACATTCCCCACACCCTATATCATTCAAATCTGTATGGTTCTATGCTATTCTTCCCAAAGGCCCTTCTTTTCCCCTTTTTTCCCCCTTCTCTTCTCTTCTGGTGTTGTCCCTAATCAAGTTTAAATACAATTGCCCAGAAGTAGTTTCCATAGATACAAATGGCCATCGGCATGACCCCTCTTAACTATAGCACCAATTTCAGTGTGCTTTGTCGCGTGCCGTATTTTCTAAAATCTAGAGCGTATAGTCATACAATAGAATTATAATAGTTTGTTTTTATTTCTAGATTAAATTTGCTTCAACAACGATTCTCAATTTGGCTTTCGTCAACCCTCTTCATGCATGGCAATTCTATCCTCCACGCTATAATAATATTGTTACTATCTTGATATAAAAAAATTATACACGTTTGTTTTTTTCCCTGACCTCTCGAAGGCGTTCGACACGATGTAACCATGTAACATCTTCTGTTCCCAGCTTAACTCACGGTACTTTCTTCTACTCCGCCATGCCCTGCAGAGTGGTTAGGAATATCTACCGATAATCACACTTTGGTATCTATATAATTCCCTTTACAAATCTACTCTCTAAACACTAAGCACTTCTGCGGAGTTTCCCAAGGCTCTATTTTAGGACCTCTATTGTTTATATCCTATATTTAAATGATATTAGGGTTTTCCTCTAAATTTTTCTCCTTTATTTTTTATGGCCGATTGACACCAATTTACTTTGCACTCACAAGAAATTTTAAACCCAACTCGTACAGATAACCAATCTTTGAAAACTTTGCTAAATTTTCTACAATGGCTTTAAAGCAAATAATTGTAAATCCTCTAAATATTTAATAAGTACTACGCTTTATGTTATTTAAAAATAGACTGACAAACGTTCCATCAAAACATTGATGAAATTTATAAATTGATAACATTCCACTTCTAAAAGTCTCACATACTAAATTTCTTGGCAATAATAACTACTCCACGCTATTCTCTGACTTGGAACGACCGCAATACTTTAATTTACGATAGAGGATCTATACTCAGGAAGTTTCTTTTTGACTTAAACATACGCTGCCATCTACTACATTGTTCTCATTTACTCTAGTCCTTTGGACTTGCCCCCCACCACATTCAATATTGTAATTTAGGTTTTTGGGCAGATAATAATAACTGTAATTTCAAACAACAATTCCATATTAAACAAAAGAAAATGTTTCGTCTTGTGCAACCAACTCTCACTAGTTTGTAGCCCATTCGTGCAACCTTATTTTTCCCATTTAAAAACTCTCACTGTTTACGACATTCCATAATACATCAGAAGGCAACGCTTATGTATAGTACAATATGATTTGTACCTATATGTTTTTCTAATTATTTTTTGTAGAGTCCAATGTTATTCATTCATACAGGACCAGGTCTTCCTCACATTTGTATAGAACCCTCATAAATTTTTGGTTACCGTATCTCTTCGGAAGCATACAATTTAGAAGACATTAGGTCCCCGTTTAGAATGGAATGAAATTTTGATGCTGGATATTCGTAACTGTACTTCTCCTAATATTTTTTTTTTAATACTAAGTTTAAGGCAATAAATCTTATGTTATCACTCTGACCCTCTTGAATGTTCCCCGGTCAACTTAAAGCCCCATCCAGATTTTGAATATTGCCGGAGTAGACATGCCTTATAAATTCCATTTGGCATTCCTCTGTGATTATTTAATCATATTTTTATTATTATTATTATTTTATATTTGGTTTAATTATGTTCTAATCGGATGTTTTGCTCCACTTATGTGACTGACCCTCAGCAATCTTCACAGATTCTTGTAACTTTAAATGCCTGTAACTGGCTCATTTTATCATTTATGTATATTAGTCTGGACTCTTATTTATGTATAAGGGGTGAAGAGAGAGGGGGGAAGAGCTTCCTTTTCGCTCGGCTTGTTCCTTTCTCTTGCTCATTGTGGTTATATTCCCGTCTTATTTGATTAATTATCCAATATATTTATTTAAATTTATCTCTATAATTTGACTTTGGCCAACATACTGTCTTGTCTGACATTTCTTGTCCAGTCTTTTCTTGACCATGTCTTTGTCTTTTCCGTTTGTCCTTTGGGAAAGAGCAAGGGAAGCTCTGTCTTTATCCTACTATTAATTAAGTAATGTTTTATAGAGGTGGCCATATATTTTTCGAGCCCTGCTCTGATTTGGTCGGCCTACCGTTTGATTCAATTTATGTACTTGGGGGGTTTTTTTCACAGTTTTATGGTGAAGAAACTGAAACTGAAACTGAAACTTTTGTCCTTGATGATAATCTCTTCGATTTTTCCTTCCTCCCCTCTCTCCCCCCTTTCTCTTCTCTTCTACCTCACTTTTCTCCATCTCTCATCTCTCCACACACATTTTTGCCATGCAGTAATAATGGCCTGATTTTGACTTTGTTTTAAAAATCAGTATAAGAAATTCTCTCTTATTCCCTCTTTGTTCCCCTCCTCCCTCTCTCACATCCTTCCCTCACCCTTTCCTCATCCTCCTTCCATCCCTTCACTCCCACTCTACCACTTTCTTCCTGCATTTAAGTTATCCACACTTATAATACACAGTATGTTTTAAGATTTTAACTTGTATATTTTGCGGCCAAGAGGGCCCCAACAAACTGATAAACAAATCAAAAACTACTACAGGCTTAATTTCAAAGTTGCAAAATTGGCGTTGAAATTGAACGTAACCACTTTCGGTTTCGGCCGTCGGGCTATGGACAAATGTTTTCCTAATAACACAAGGCCCACAGGCCCACGTGTGTTTAATTTTTCTGTCCTTTTATTCAGTAGAGAATACTTTGACTTGATTCAGTCTGGACAAAACAACCAGATTAGGAGGCCCATTTGTAAATGCATGTAACATGCAAAATTTCTGGTATCTCAAAATTTCATTTACTGATGGAGCATATCTTGAGGATCTGTGAAGTGGTGCTTTAATTTAACCTGTTCGCTGCGGCAAAAAAATAGACATCTTACAAGATTGCTACCTCTGTGCCAAAACAAGACTTCTATTATTTGCAAGAGAAAATAATAAACATTAATAACAAAATCAGATTCAAACTATTTATGTCCATATTTCTCAGTGGTTTATTAGGCATTCAAGACTGGGACAAAATTCCCAAGAACGGGGAGAAAATTCCCAAGACTGGAGCAAACTTTCCAAGAGGTTGTCCTCACAGCAATGCTAAACAGGACTAAATGCACATGAATCTTACAAAAATGACTTTACATCAAATTGGCTAAAAGTTCATCACAATCCCTATAAAACTGGGACGAAAATGTAAATCTTACATCATTTCATCCCGATATTTTGTCATGGGAGCAACTGCCCCACTCCTTATCCCTTCCTTCCACAGTATTTCATGTGATAACATTGAACGTGTAATATTTTTCATCTTTGAACTTGCCATGGAGTCAATATTCAAGAGTAAAGATGCCAAAAAGGATGTCAAGACTGAAGTATTCACTTCTATTACATAAGCGCATTTAGCAGAGAAGTACAAAATTAAAATGGCAGCCTAGCAACAAATGGGTTAACTCATACATTAGTTGTCCTGAAAGTCCACTGACCAACAGGCAAGAGCTAATATACTTTCTTGCCTCTCAGCTTAGTGGTCACTGAACTTAGGTGATGGTATCAGTTGGGGAGGGGGACTTATCCATTTTAGACTCGAGTTTCTCCAGTACCCCTGGTCCCCCTCCCATGTGATATTGGATGAATTAATTTCATGTGCTGGTATTTTTGTTTTTCAATTAGAACTTTAATAAATATATATATATTAAATATTTTAATTTAAAATAATAGTTGTCTTGATATTGTTTTTTATGCATTAAAAAATCAATGCAAGTTTTATTTAATAGTTTGACAAGCTTGAAATATCACTCGTCCCTGTGGGTCTCGCATTGGTATTTACATATCAATTAAAGGCTGACTCAGAGTTGCCCCTCTGGCTCATTCCTATTCTTCAGGGAATTTCAACCAATTTCAGCGATTTTTACACGCTACGCGCACATTTCGTCAAGTTCAGACTTAATTGGAGCAAATCACTGGGATGATTTACGAATTTTGCCCCCTCTGGCGGGACGACTTAGAAATTTTGCCCCCTCTGGATCGAAAAAAAAAAAAAAAAAAAAAAAATCTTACATCATTTCATCCCGATATTTTGTCATGGGAGCAACTGCCCCACTCCTTATCCCTTCCTTCCACAGTATTTCATGTGATAACATTGAACGTGTAATATTTTTCATCTTTGAACTTGCCATGGAGTCAATATTCAAGAGTAAAGATGCCAAAAAGGATGTCAAGACTGAAGTATTCACTTCTATTACATAAGCGCATTTAGCAGAGAAGTACAAAATCAAAATGGCAGCCTAGCAACAAATGGGTTAACTCATGCATTAGTTGTCCTGAAAGTCCACTGACCAACAGGCAAGAGCTAATATACTTTCTTGCCTCTCAACTTAGTGGTCACTGAACTTTAGTGATGGTATCAGTGGGGAAGGGGGATTTATCCATTTTAGACTCAAGTTTCTCCAGTACCCCCCCCCATGTGACATTGATAAAATATTTTGATTTTTTTAATGGTACAGTTATCTGCACTTGTTTGTACAATTTAAATATCTGATTTTGCCTTTTACTCAATTTTGAAAGTTTGGAAAAGAATATTGATGTAGATCACAGAGCCCTCCTTTAACATGACTCAGACCAGTGGCATACCGACCGGAGGGGGGGGTTGCCCCCTCTGGCTCACTCCTATTCTTCAGGGAATTTCAACCAATTTCAGCGATTTTTACATGCTACGCGCACATTTCGTCAAGTTCAGACTTAATTGGAGCAAATCACTGGGACGATTTACGAATTTTGCCCCCTCTGGCGGGACGACTTAGAAATTTTGCCCCCTCTGGATCGACTGCCTCGGTATGCCACTGACTCAGACTCACTCATTTTAATAGGAAGTTGACAAATGGTCAGTATAAAAAACAGACTTTTATGGAGTAAAAAAATTTAAATTTGAATGTTTTTCCAACATTTGATACTTATTTGCTGTACATGGGGAAAAACACTTGAGTACATAATGATAACTTTATCCCTCGTTAAGCACTCAGTCCTTCCTTGCATTTGATATTCAAATTGAAAATTCTCTGTATAAAGCTTATGATTCCAGTATTTGAAAAGGATTTCATGTTTTTATATGATGAATGGGTAACACCATCTACACTCTTGAAGTAATTCTTTTGAATAAGACAATATTTAGACGTGATAAAATATACATCGGATCCGTTCATTTTTGGCGCCCGCAACAGTGGGTGGCTTTTGTTATCACAATGGCTATTATGTTCACATGTATGCATCATCTGTGATTGTTCATTCAAATCCACCGTACCAACGAAACCTGACTACCCGTGAACTTGGTAGGGTGGTGATTAATGACTCCTGGTGCTGTATAACTTTGCATTCAGATATCCGGATGTATAGCAAGTTTTGTGTTGAATTTGATTTGCATAATTTGTATTCAGGAACTTTGGGACAGTCAAGTATTTTTAAATATAAAAAGTGTAAAAAGTACTAAAAGTATTAAAAGTATGAGCATTCAGATATTTCAATTCTATTTTGGATTGATTTTAGAGAAATTCTGAAAGTTTTTATTTTGAGCTCTGGATAATGAATTTCTAAGCATTTGGAAAGGATACTGATTTATATATGACTTATAGCATTCGGCAGCGTGGGTGTCACTAATTAATCTGGCAATGCATATATGGTTCCAGTCTGAGGAAGACATTATCTTTATAATTTTTGGCCTCCACAACAATGTTGTGGAGGGCCTATATTAGCTCTGCACCACAGCCGACTTTACCGTCATGCTACTCCCCATGATAAGACCCCGGCACGGGTGATGAAAGCCGGCCGCCGCAGCGGCCAACTCGCTGCTAGGATCGTAAATACTTTGCGGTCATGGGACAGGGTAGTTATCACTGATATAATTGCTGTAGGTTTAGGGCCCAAATACCGCGACTTTCACCAAAAAATTAAAAAAAAAAACGAGGGCTCTGAACCAGAGCTAGGCCTATATGTGATCATGCAGATGGATGGATGCCTGGTTGCCTGTCTGGATGGCCAACAAAATTCATTAATCCACTCTACAGACTAAACTGCTTATGCAATGAACCTAACAGTAGTAATGAAATTTGACTCTTTAGGAATAAAGTTTGTTCTATTAATATATTTTATGATACCCACAAAGTGCTCATTAAAACAGAAAATAAGTTTAACTGAATTGTTGTACACATCAAAACATGTTCTAAAAATTCATTTTTTATTGCAGCTGAAAGTTTAAACTAACAGTGTCACTCAAGTTTACTACCGGCTGTATCAATTCATGTCATCCTACAAGTACTAAAGGATGTCATTCATTTTGTCTTACCATTTTACAGGTATATGTAGAAGTGGAAGATGTCAATGACTGTAGACCTGACTTCGGCCAGGCAGCTTTTATCATTCGAGATATAGAGGAAGGAATAGAACCAGGTGTACAAATTGGCTCAGGTAAGAAGTGTTTAGGATTTGAAGGTCAAAGGTCATCTAGGAGTCATTTGCAATCATAGTAAAGATCAAACTTTCCTCAAAATTGGCTCAGGTAAGAACAATGTCCACTTGAAGATCTATTCATTAAGTTGTTCAGAATGATCTTTGTGGAATAGGCCATATATATAAGAGTTCAGGATTTGAAGGTCAAAGGTCAT
This sequence comes from Ophioderma brevispina, assembly GCA_023653785.1. Lineage (NCBI taxonomy): Eukaryota > Metazoa > Echinodermata > Ophiuroidea > Amphilepidida > Ophiodermatidae > Ophioderma > Ophioderma brevispina. The sequence continues at coordinate 32,442 of JAMKCH010069642.1, forward strand.
CCAGGAGTCATTTGCAATTGTGGTAAATATCAAACTTTCCTCAAAATTGGCTCAGGTAAGAACAATGTCCACTTGAAGATCTATTCATTAAGTTGTTCAGAATGATCTTTGTGCAATAGGTCATATATATAAGAGTTCAGGATTTGAAGGTCAAAGGTCATCTAGGAGTCATTTGCAATTGTGGTAAATATCAAACTTTCCTCAAAATTGGCTCAGGTAAGAACAATGTCCACTTGAAGATCTATTCATCAAGTTGTTCAGAATGATCTTTGTGCAATAGGTCATATATATAAGAGTTCAGGATTTGAAGGTCAAAGGTCATCAAGGAGTCATTTGCAATTGTAGTAAAAATCAAACTTTCCTCAAAATTGGCTCAGGTAAGAACAATGTCCACTTGAAGATCTATTCATTAAGTTGTTCAGAATGATCTTTGTGGAATATGTCGATATATATAAGTGTTCAGGATTTGAAGGTCAAAGGTCATGTAGGAGTCATTTGCAATCGTCATGGAAAGATGCTCTGCTGCAGCAAGAGATGGACATTCACAAAATATAAATTTGCTCACCATGATCCTCATGGAATGGAGTCAATCTTGGGGTGTTCAGCAATTAGAGGTCAAAGGTCAAAGTCATCAAGTGACCATTGCTGAATGCTGTTAAAAGATGACTATTTACAGCAGTTGTGCAGAATGATCATTAAGGATTCAAGTCATTGAGGTCAAAAGTCATCTAGAGGTGATTTGAGGTTATTGTTGAAAATGTTTTAAAATGTTGCTTCTTTTGCAAAAGGTTAAATGTGTATTCAGTAAAGGTCAGTGGCGGCGCCAGAGGGGAAACGGGCAAAAATCAGTATTTTTTAAAAAATTGGGCCAAAATTGGGCCAAATTCTCAAAATGTTGGATGTCCCCCTCCAAATCTCACTTTTCCGCCCTAAAAATTTCACTTTGCCCTCCGTTTGTCCCTCTCAGAAAAAGAAGTCCACCACTGGTGAAGGTTCACCATGGCTTCCTTATATGTTTGTAATGGCAAGTCAGCTGTCAAAGATCAGAGGTCATGAAGAGGTCAATTTGCCCCAGAAAAAAATTAAAGCTATATGCATGGGCTATTGCTACATTGGTGCTCTTGTTTTCAAAATACACAAGCAGAGTCATAGTGCAGCATGCAGCAATAACGATAGACTACTATTAAAGAAAATTTAACCTAATAATAATCAATTTCTGTTCTTTTGTCCACACAGTCTCTGCAACAGACTGCGATGATGGGGTGAATGGAGAAATCACATACACAGCGAGTGGAAGAGATGCTTCCTTATTTCATTTCTCGGAGAATGGTACCATCTATACTCTCGAACCTCTTGACTATGAAGAGAGGCCAGACCACTCATACGTCTTCACTGTAGAGGCAAGGGATTCTGGTAGTCCCTCTCTCCTAGCAACTGCAAGCGTCATCATCGTCCTGATCAATGTCAACGATCTCGGCCCCGTTTTCCAGCCACAGGAGTACGAGTATTACGTCGACGAAACGGCACCCCGAGACTACAGCATCGGCACGGTTTACGCTAGCGATGCAGATGGCGACAGAATTCAGTATAGTATTTATTCCGGAAACGACGGTGACCACTTCCAGATCGATGCTACGACTGGTGAGTAGAGTCAAGTCAATTATGTACATAATGGTGTGTGTTTGCTGAAATACAATATATCTAAATTCATGTTTGGGTATTGCTGTTATTCATGAGAGGCGGCACATTTGACACAAGTCACAAAATGCCTGGCAAAGTACAAGTCTAAGATTGCATGCATCCTGATATTTTAAGTACGATATACTTAGTCGCTCACCTGTACACAGTCGGGCAATGAGTAGCACATTGTGGTGAATCAAATCTCGCCGAATGGGAGAGTGTACGTCAAAGTAGGTCAATTTCCCAAGGGGATACTTCACCTTATTTCAGTGAACAATCCAAGCTGTGTAGACCTTTTTTGTAGCTTTGTCACCCAAAGATGACCCACTTTTTTCAACTTTTACCCAAAGGTTCTGAGGTTTACCTTAGAACTACGACAAAAGAAATGTAACTTATACTCTTAACCTTTGATGTAGTTTTTATTTACACCCCTCAATCTTCTTAGGAATAACACCTTCTATACCCAATGACATTAACTCAATTGACTTCAAAATATTGCTATAAGAACTTAAAGAACTCCCTTTTAAATTTTCCAACAAAGGTCTCAAATTACAAAAAAAAAAATTATAGTAAGTGGCTTAAATCTATATTTCTCCATTAGGACTTATATTACAAAACTTCCCCTCTTTTCAGGTCAATTCATTATGTATAGACATTACAAGTTGACCAAATTGTCATTTTGTTTATGGAGGGGACATTATTTACACTAGAGTGGGGAATAAAAAATTTGAGGGGAATTTCAGTAACCTGACCCATCTGACACACTTTTTTCTGACACACTTATGAATCTGGAAACCTTAACGGAATAAACATGTGCTTTATTTTTTTAAGGGTTTCCGAATTCATAAGTGTGTCAGAAAAAAGTGTGTCACATGGGTCAGGTTATGGAAACTACCAGATTTGAGGGGGAACTGACAATTTTTTTTTGTGAGTCAGAGGGAAGGAGCATGAACATTTTCATCAAGGAGAAGGGACCTGAACCCGGGGGGGGGGGGGTTAAAAAAAAAAAAAAAAAAAAGGGGGGGGTTACTCAGTGGAAAAGGGTAGGTACATATGTGCCACCGATATGGGTCACATTTTCACGCCTCACTATAACAATGGGTCGTTTTTCCCACCAGGCTACTATAAAGATGGGTCACTTTTTGAGGTCATTGCTACTATATAAATGGGTCCATTTTTCAAATTTTGGTCGCATTTTACTATGAAAATGGGTCCATTTTTCAGATTTTCGCTAAAATCACAATGAAAATGGTTGATTTTCTGATTTTTAGAAAAAGTTACTATGAAAATGGGCCGGATTTTCTAAGATTACTATGAAAATGGTGCAAAATTTCAAAGCCAACTATATAAATGGGTCGAAATTTCAGAACCAACTATATAAATGGGTCATATTTTTGTACAATTTGGTCACTATAAACATGGGTCGATTTTTTTACCCGGTGGACACACACCCGTACCAAATTTTGGGTTGAGTACCCCCCGGGACCTGAACCTTTAAAAGGAAAAATTTGATAAAGGGGACCGTGAAATTTTTCACCAAAAAAAAAATGATTTCCTCCATTAACCTCCCAGTATGAATAATGACAGCTTTTTTAACAGGCAGTTGTAAAAAGATACCTTCCCCTTTATATTTTGAAGAAGTTCTTGAAACTAACTGAAATGATTGAAACTACCTTCTATATAAACCGTAATATATACTCTCGATAACATTACAGGGGTCATATTCCGGAACACAGAAGGCGGCCCTGGCAGCGACACTCTACCCAACGCCTTGTATATGTTGAACATCACTGCAGAGGATGATGGGAGATGCTGTGGTGCTACGCCTGGGCGTGGTGATACAAATCTGGGCGAACTTCACACCAGCTATGCAACCGTGACAATCATAGTTAATGACATTAATGACAACATGCCCGTTTTTAATGAATGCGGAACGTATAACCCGTCAGTGGCTGAAGATGCTATAGAGGGCACGTCAATTGTACAGGTAAGATGCAAAGATAACAACAAAATTAAGTTTTTTAGTTGAAATATTGATAAAACTTTCACCCAAATGACTGGGAAACTGTCTATAATACAACTGAACTAAGACTAGGCTTTTTGGACTCAACTGAATGCATTTTTCATGCTGATTCTGTATATGGTTGGTAATGAAAGTGCATAATTTTAAAGTCGTCTGCAAAGCTCAAAGAGCCAAGTCGTTATGTGAATGCAAGAAGGTCGTAAGTGCAGTAGCTGCCTTGTGATACATCTATGTGCTGCCATGTGATACATCATCTTGTGAATCCAAGTAGGTCGTAAGTGCAATAGCTGCCATGTGATACATCTGTGTGCTGCCATGGATTAGAACAACTCTGAACGTATCTTTCCTTGAGCCAGTGGCTCTTGAAATGGTTCTTCAGGTGACAATTGCCTGAAAAATAATTTCAAGAACCACGTACTGACCAAACACTTGACATCAAAATGTTTTTGATGAAAATTTCTGAGAAATGGCAGCTGTTGCACCTATGACTCAAGGAGCTTGTTGAATTTGTTAAGCTATAAGTATTCTGTGTAAGAGTAAGTTGAGTACAAATGTTGGTTTGTCACATTCTTCAGAAATTACATTTCCTTAGCCCTTTCAACCCTGGAAGATTTTGTATAGTTGACAACAGTGGCTTTTGAGATGGCTTCCCAAATGACCTGCAGTCTATTGAGAATTAAGCCATCTCAAAAACCACTGCATGACCCAACACTAGGCTTGTTTAAGTACTCATTTGAATCAATTTCTCATGCTGATTCTGAATATGGTCTTGAAAATGAATAATTTTGTAATTTTCTAAAACAAATAAATGTTTTTTTCTTGGAGCAACTTTAGTCACCTATATGGCATAGAGGGTTAAAGTACAGGACACGTGTGGTCTGGTGGATTAAGCGCTCGTCCCGCACTCTAAAGGTTGTGGGTTCGAGTCCCACTGCGGCCAACATGTTGTGTGCCCTTGAGTAAGGCGCTTTACCTCAATTACTCCACTCCACCCAGGTGTATAAATGGGTACCAGTGTTATTCAATACTGGGAAAGTAACAGACTCGCTGTGCGGGAGGAGTGGCGAACCCCCCACAGCAAAAATATACAGAGGAGTCTGGCCTAAATGCTAGGGAAAGAGAGATGGGCACTCTGCGCATGAGCTTGCTTGGCACGACAATTTACTTAAAGTACACTGTTTTGGGTAAATTTTTGCAAGGTTTTATTTTTTTTCACAATAAACAATGTATGTGTGAATTTAAAATCAAAAGTGTTTTTTCCATAAAATTTTAATGAACAGGTGTTCAAATCGTGAACAAAACAAACAGCAAATTGCTTAAAGCTATTAAATCATGAAAAATCAGTGTCACAAAATATTATGCTCAGATACTGTATGTATTATCTAAGGGCTGTCATTTTCATTGGCAGGGGGGTCTCAAAAATGTGGATCAACCCATACCATTTTTTTTTTCATGATTCCCCTTTCAAAGAGCTGCATTATTTATACCATACCATTTTTTTCATGACTCCCTTTTTAAAGCACATTTATTTTGTGACCCCCTTTCCCCTCCACCCAGTAGTACAGGAATGAGAAGGTCAAATTTAACTTTGTTAATACTGGGGGGTCTCACATTAGGAGGTAGTAGATGGTATTGACAAAATAACTATGGCTGTTGCAGTGTCGCAAGATTTATGAATGGCTGTCACTGGATAAGAAGCCAAGTGTCAAAATGTCACAAGATAAGAACAGCTGTGTCACAAGTGTCACAAGATAAGAATGGCTGTGTCGCAAGTGTCACGAGTGTCACATTTTACCCATGTAGACCCCTTGGTATGGCTACCCAGATAGCAAGACTACATTGGGCCAATGTCGGCAATCATTGGATCGGTCGCGGTCGGCAAGCCACCGTCGGACCAACGTTGGGGTGACATTGAATTTACATGTAAACTTTGTTGGCAATACAACGCTGGCCCAACCTTGGCCCAATATTGTGAATATGTGGGCGTGGTCTTGGGACATCTCATCTATTCCTATGAAATTATTGATTATTAATCATTTTATTCTTCTACTGAGCTGCTCTATGCAAGTTTTCTTAATTAATGGACGCAATTGATTCTATTTAACACAGAACATGATTGTTTATGGCTTCAAAAGCGAAACAATGAGAGTAGTTCATGTTTCCTTGATAAACACCACAGAATACACATTTTGTTTTCCAGCCAACATCTTTTCACATTGTCTTTTCTTCCTATAATTTAATCAACTTGAGGTTGATAGACAAAATTTCTCCTTCTCTCTCCCTACATTATTCAAAAGTATGGATGAAATGTCATGACCACTCCCTCCCAGTCCCTCTTCCCTACAAAAATAATGATTAAAAAAAAATCACTGTCAGTAATAAATAACAAGGTTGTCAAGAAATTATACCAGTTGGTCCGACATTTGGCCCGACATTGGCCCAATGGCATTTTTTTCATTGGCTCGACATGGTCCACACTATGTTGGCCCATGACAAATGTTGTCCAGACGTTGGCCCATGGACAAAATACGTCGGCCAATGTCGTTTGTCCACCATTGGCCTAATGCCGAGACTGTGTCATTGGACCGACATTGGCCCAACATTGTATTGTTATCTGGGTTGTGCTGCCCATAAGAACCTCATTTTCAGGCTCTTTTGGAGTTTTCTGGTGAACCCCATTTTAGGACCATTTCAGTTCCAGAACCCCACTTTTAATGTCCAAAGCCATACTCTAACGCTACCCCATTTTCTTTGAAACACCTCCAAAAGTATAGCTGAAAATTGAGGTAAATCACACACAGCTTATTTTCCAAAATTTTGGAAAATGTAGCTCCGGAGACCCCAGATTTTTGGGTCTCAATCAGCATTAGGTTATCTCTTACCTGGAAAAAATACGCAGACAGAGAGAGAGAGAGAGGCATCATTGTATGACCCCTGTTTTTCATGTAAAAAAACTCTGACCCCCGTATCTTTAGAGGACCCCCACCCTTGCAAAGAAATTACACCCCCTAATCTGTTGATTTCCATTGCCATGGTAGGGAGAATGGCAACGATAAGCAGAGGAGTCAATGCCAGAAATAACTTACGGAATAGAAACCAATGAGAATACCATTTACCATTCATCATTGTGCCCTCTACTGGTGATATTCGAACAATGGGTAGGCTGGACTGGGAAGACAAGAGTTCCTACGAGATTTCAGTGACTGCAACTGATACAGGAGCCAATCCACGGACAGGAGTCTGGCAGTTTTACGTTACAGTAACAGTGTCACAAAACGACAAACACACCAAAGTTTGCCTTTCAAGAATACAGAGGTATGATTGGGCCCTAACAGAGTGCAAGACGATGGCGGCCAAGCCTCATTCATATAGCAACTTAGTCGACCAAATAATCAAAATAAATTATAATAGCAATACCGAAAGAGTTGCAAACCACAAACCATTTTTGCTTTGATTGTGGGGGTCCTGGTGTGTTGTACTATGAAACACATAACCACCTCTTCTTCATTGTTATTCCATACTACAACACAAAACATAAATAATCCTTAACAGTGGAGTTGCTTCTTCAGCTCCAACAGTTTGGAAAGAAAATTATTCCTTGACAACATATAAAATTTTTTAAAATATCAGCAAAAAAAGATTTGGGTTTTTAATTCAAACACAAAATTCAAACATTTAAATAACAATAATAGCATATAAGTGTTTATACTATATTTCGACATGTTTTAAGCATAAACTCATTTAATTCTTTAACATGTTTAGTTCTTTAGTCAAACAGTCAATGTTAAAATTATGGTATTGTATAATGTTTAGATTGTTTAAGATTGGTTTTAGGTTGTTTACGAAACTACACACACTTCACTATCATGTTTTTTACTGCGTGCATTTTACTACCAAACACTTTGAAGTGTTTGAAAAAAAAATGTTACAAAACCTAAACACTTTGATTCAGTACACTGATGTGCATGTAATTTCTTCTAGACGTTTTCATTCAACGTAATCACACAGATCCAATCTGTATTCGCATTTTCATTTCAGCTTCCCCTTGCCTCCAAACTCACCACCAGGCACTGTTTTCCTAACATCAGTCATGCCGAAGACGCAGATGACAGGAAGCAGCAATTGTGTGTCGCGAAACGCGATTTTCCATGCCCTGCAAACACAACTACTTTTCGATTATCTAATTGGGAACTGTCCAACCAAGCAAAGTGTTTGCTCCTGTGAGTTTGTTTGTTATGGAGTGGTCATTATTTATGCCATGGGGAGTGAAGGATAGAGGGGAATACAACCAAATTTAGTGCACAATAGGGAATATGGAAGACTTTTTCAGCGTGGGAACATGAACTTTTCAAATGAGATTGTAAATCTGGGAATGCAAAATTGTGAATGCAAGCCCTTCAAAAAGTTGAAATCCTCCTTCCCCTGCATAATAATACCGGATAATGACCGGTCCCTACTTGACTAATTAAAACACTTGGTGCAAAATACAGATGAGCTTCCCATTGTTCTTCACAACATCCACTCGATAAATGCTGCTTTCCTGAAGATCTCCCTCAATTGTTCTCATTTCTAACAATTGTGTTTTCCTTGCATTAAATAAGCTTGACGCATCACTTGAGGATTATTTGAGGACTGTATTTTGAACATCAAACAGCTATTGGTGTGGTTTCCATAAGGTACACCCTTTTCTGACCCCCTAATGAATTCGGAAACCTTAACAGACCTTTAACAGAATAAACCACCCAGTTTATTGTGTTTATTCCGTTAATGTTTTCCGAATTCAATAGGGGTCAGAAGAAAGTATGTCAGAAAAGGGTTTCACCTTATGGAAACACCCCAGCTATGCAGTTTTAAATTTAGTCTCAACTGCAATATATCCATCTCCTTCCAGCTCTCCGGGAGCACAGAGAGTTCCGAGTCCGAGCACGCGAAGGCGACAGCACAGTTGAGGCTACAGTCAAAGTGCATCAGTGATTCTAGTAACAGTCCTCCAAGGTGGGAAAACACCCCATTTCCCATTATAGAAATCCCAGAAGACACTCCTATGGTGAAATCATCATGACCGTTGAGGCGAAAAACCCCCAAAAAAAAACCCTGCTGAGATACATAGATTGACTTATGCTATTGTACAAGGACAGAAACCAGGAGCAACAACCCAATATATTTGACTTGAGATGCTGCTATCAAGAGAAGGGGAAGTTAGTGTTTGAATGATTTTGGATTATGAGACTACATCCCGATGTTAGTTGAATGTAAAAAATTTAATATTTACGCTAATAACAACTTAGGGGCGAGGTTTTAATTATTATTTAGGTTACTAATGAGCTTGTATTAATTTGCATAAATTAATCTTCATATCCTTTTCTATTCTAGTGGATAGCTTTATTTGCATAAGTTTAATTTCATATCCTATCCTAATGGGAATAAATCGCAATACAAAGGGACACATCTCAATGTGAGGCGCCTATCGGCCTATTTCAGTGATCAAATCCCCCCCATATTTGCCTGATGTCCACAGGCAGGAGATGAAGCTACAGAAGCACCGACTAGGCCGATATGATGTAGCTTCGTACAGCGGTGTTTAGAAGAACAGAATATTGTGAAATTTAAAATTTTGAGAGATTTACAATATTGACATATTAAGATCATACATCGCCATGCATTGTTTACATTTAAATGATTTATCCATAGTTAGTCGCCTACAGTGTAAAAAATGTTTAGAAATCTCCCAAGACAGGTTTAGATGAGGGTGGGACTGGGACCGTCTAGAAGCCTATACGAGATTACATAACAACTGCAGCTCACTTTGTTCTTAGCTTTATTCGTAAATGAATGTGGTTCAAATAAGAAGGACGCTACACCTGCACAAAATTACGTAGACGCTTGCGTCGAATCCAGAAGTGCGCATACAGAAATTGTCCGTTGGCACAAAATCAAATGAGCGTGTAAGGGCGCATGGACCATCCACCTTAAGGATGGGTCGGCCCTTTTCTGGCAGAACTACGTAACTCGAAACTTTGGAACTTTTTGAGATAAAGTTTTTTTTCTGGGCATTTGGGGGCGCTAGCTTTTCATTTCACAAAGTCCTTAACCATGCCAGAAATGCTTCCCTTTCTGAGATAGCACATCACATCCTAACGGTTGCTTTTGTGAACCATTCTGAAAGAGTATTTTTCCGTCAAAAACTTGCGATCTCTTAGTTACAAGTCATTTTCTCTCAAAATCGCCTGAATTATTTCATGGCAAACCTACTAACGCAGAAGATACAGTTTTGCCATAAAAATAATTCTAAGATGTGCCGTATATTTTGCTAACAAATTAAATGTGACTACAGATGCTCAGATCAAACTAAAAAAGAAAAAGCGGAAGATCAAGCTAAATGTTTGGTAGAGCCACATATCACGAATATATTCTTCTGTTTTGTAAGTATATTTTGTGTTCAGCCATTGAAATATAGCTTGTGTATTTTGGCCATAATTGCTTTTTCCTAATTTATATGGCAACACTACGTAACTTGACAATGGTGGTGTAATTCTGAAATGTTTAATCATTAACCCTCAATGGATGGCTAGAACAGAAAAGCTATGAGACATATATTAAATGTTTTTTAATTCAGCTAATTTTAATGTATAAGAAAAGCAAACGGCAACTTTAAAGGTAAATATCTCAAAAGACCGATTTTTTGAGATACTAGTTTTGCCATATAAGGGCCGGGGTAGCATTAGGGAAAAAAAAGTAAAACCATTTATCAATTTCGCTGTCCAGTTCTATTTCTATTTGCTTTGAGTTACTCTTCAAGCAGAGAGCTCTGGGGTTACCTTCGCAGTCTAACCTCAAATCAACACGCCCTGGTTGGCAATCTATGACCGTGAATGATAACAGGCCCAAATTTACCAGTCTGTGTACCAGACAGCCGTCCCTGAGAACAGGCCTGTGGAACCACTGTCATCAGGGTAGAGGCTATTGATAGGGATGTTCATCACCAGAATTTGAGAGAGTACGGGTTTGAATTAAAGCAAAGAACAAGGTGTTTCCACCATAAGGTGACAACCCTTTCCGACATACTTTTTTCTGACACCCTATGAATTCGGAAACCTAAAGGCCGACTCAGAGATTTCCTGAGGAGGGCGCCCCAATTTCCAAAAAATTGTGTTTTTTGCATGTACAATAATGCTTGTCCACATACTACAACTGTGTGAAATTGCTAAGCTTAAATCGAATCCTTCATATAGAAATCACAACTTAGGTTATAAAATTCCGGATCCGGAATTTATTGTTATACACAGACCTATGGGACGTATACTACACATAAATTGTTACTGCATCAAAACGAAAAATCCAATTCATCTCAAATTCGGAATTGTGCAGTTATGTTACTAATCTTTAGTTCTAGTTGACCTTTTTCATTATTACAACAAAAAAATAAGTAGTTCGAAAATCTCGGAGTCAGAGCTTAAAACTGATGAAATTCACACATAAACTGTGTGGTTTATTCTGTTAAGTTCTTAAGGTTAAGGTTTCCAAATTCATATGGTGTCAGAAAAGGGTGTACACCTTATTGCAACACCCCGCCAAAACAACACTTTTTGAAGAGCGCCCCAATTTCTGATATTTTTTAGGATTTTTGCACAGTTGCATTGGTAATGGACCAGTCACAATACCTGTGAATGGTACATCGTCCAAACTCGTCTATGTGTCCCAAAGAAGGAATTTGTAATTAGAATAATTAATAATCGGAAATCTTCCGATATAATTTAACAACAACACTAACAGCTGCTGGAAACGTCCTTCCATATCTGAAAAAAGCAACCGGGAGAATTGCGCCATGTACTACGTGTCTACGCTCATGGCCATTAGTTGTTTCGCGTTTCAGGGCGAATATATCATTTTCGTGAGGTGACACTATTTCACGCATGGACAGACATAAATTGTTGGGCGTTTCCAGTCCGCCCTTACATCCCGATTCTAATTACAAATCGCTTCTTTATCACAAATATACCCATTTTGAAAGATTCATCATAGAATTATGTGTAATACATCTTTTCAAATGAACATAGAAAACACTTTAATTTTAAAAATTTTGAAAATTGGGGGTGCTCCTTCAAAAATATGCTATTATTGCGTAAGATCGTATTTTTACAAAAGCACCTGAATGTTAACACACCCATCAATTGCAACACGATATGTAATATATATATATATATATATATAAATCCAATAGGTTAAATCATCCCAGTAAAGTGCTCAAACTCAAAGTGAGCCTGTAAATATTATGAGAATGGACTTGAATAGTTGACTAATAACATTGTTGTTTACAATTGTTTCATGAAGGTAGGCCAGCCTAGCAACCTAGGCCAACCTCCACTCATCATCAAATAAAATGTCATTTTATTCTGAGAGTGAGGTTGGACTAGCGTGCTATGCGGGCCTTCATGAAACAACGTTGTAAACAGCAATGTATAGTCAAAACTATCAAGTCCATTCTAATAATTATATAATATTATATATATCTACACACTTTTCTTTCTATATTTCAAAACTAAAATATGTGACCTGTTCCCACAAAAGTGTTACAACGGAACATTCTAGATTTAAAAAAATTCAGATTACAGTGTAGTGTGTAGCAGAGATCTTTTTCACGAAGATTTAAAATTCAATTATTTCAACAACGCAAAGTAAGTAGTATCTTATGATTAAAGGTGCTGTTCCGATCTTGCTTTAGGACCCCCTGATTTACCTTGTCAAATTAATGGAAAAGGCTTAATTTTTCTCTCATTGCCTTCCTGAAACTTTAGTTTTCGAATCCATTCCGTTATAATGATACGGACAAAAAAAATAAAGCACACAGATTGAATAGGACATTGCACTAGGAATTATCATGTGTCATGTCTAGCATCAAACCGCACGTTTGGTTCCCAGCAAGTTTGTTTCCACGGTGGCCCAGTGTTGCAAGTGTTGGGATTTCATATCAAGGAGATAAATGATAGACAAAAATCGGAAAAAAGCACCTTTAAGGGTGTTTTGATAAGTGATTCGGTTGTGGTTGCTTATACGTTTTGTCAAACTAAGCAAAGTAAATGGTATTAAATGGTCATAGTAATATAGTAAATAATCTGGCCATATCATCCCAGTGGGCAATCAACCTTGGAACGTCGCAAAGAGTCGAGGGAAGTTTTAGAAACTTTACACACGATTATGTCGAAAAATTCAAATCGATTTGAAGTCGTTCTTAAAACGTCGATTCAATTTGCATTTCAACGTTAAATTTTAAAACGTCGACACTGTTTTCGACGTGGCCAAACGTCGTTTCGACGTCTGACTCTAAACGGACTATGCCGCCTGGATAAGTACATGCTATTTTGATTTTCATAGTTGTATGCTTTATGTTTTATAGGATCGTATCTTAATAAATGTAGTGTGGCGATACTTTAATCACAAATCATACAATTAAATAATGGATATCTGTTAGACAGGGTCAAGGAAGTTCCTTTTCTATTATGTGAAAAGATCTTCAATTTGGATGAATGAAAGTATACAGACAGAAGTCCAATTCTCAAAATCACACAATGGAAATAATTTCTCTTGGTTTATGTCAGGAGGTTAAGATACTCCATAAAGAAAACCTGAAAAGTGATGGATGGAGGAAACGTCAGCATTGCTGTGAGATTGAGTTACTGGTGAAATTACCACTAACAAGATGTTTGATTGGGAAGAGCGATGGAATCATACTTTCTATAGACGTGAAGCAACTGATGGCATGCAGGGCCATACAGGTAGGTTTTGTGTGCAAATAAGTGGGTGATCTTCAGTATTTACTAATGATTGCACTGTGTGGCGAAGTTTGCATAAGGTTGAACATACTGACACACTTATGAATTCGACAACCTTTATGCAAGGAGTATGTGCTCTATTCCAGTCACTAAACTTTAGGGTACCGTGATCGTGTGTCGGATGCAAAATAAAGGAGGTTTTCAAAAATCAATTATTTTTTTGCGCAAAAATTACAAAAAGGGTACTTCTTTATTTGGAAACATTTGCAAAATTCTGAAAAGGGGTTGCACAAAAAACTCTGTAGGTTCTATTATATTATTTATATTTGTCCAGATGCATTGATTTTTGCCATGGATTCTCAATAACAAAATAACATTTCCAATTAGATGGAAGGGCAAGTTAAGAAAGGTTTCACATGCATATGCACCTTTTTCCTTTACTAATTGTATAAAACTATTTGTGTGTGTTTACGATTTAACTAATTTGCATGTGGTTTGAATGGAAAGGGTGGTATATTAAAAGTTTGTGATTTTGATAAAAGAGGCCTATCTTTGCCCCAAAAGGCCAAAATTTTGCGATAAAAGGGATGATTTTTACACTTAAAAAACACAAACGGGTAATGTTTTACTTCACACACGACATAAACATGGGTACCCGGAAAATACAGAAGTAATGGGACCCAGTTATGCCGGGTGTATTAGGTAAGTGCCAAATTCCTGAGTGTGGGTCAGGGTGTCAGGGTGGCACCTTTATAGAAACACTTTCAATAGGAGAGCTAAGATTTGTTTCAGGAATTTCTTTTTTTAGATTTCTAGGTGGATTTTTGCATAAATTACCCCAATTTCAAATTTTCAGTTATTGATTTTTGCCCAATTCTGTTCCCAAGCTGCCAATTTTTTTGTCTTAGAAAAAAATTTGCATTTCAATTCCCAAGAACCCTACTTTTGAAGAAATTCAATAGTTTCTGTAAATCCAATTATTTGAAAACTCAGTTACTCATACCTACCTAAACAGAAATTGAGTTGGATGTCTATAGGGACCTATCATACAGGCCACACAGTGTTGAAATCAGAATTTTTTGTAATCTCCAGAACATAACTAACATAAACAATGTTGCTCATTTCTAGATTGATTAAAGGCTGCAAGAGAGATTCAACAAATAAGGTTTGTACCTAAAAAAATTGGAAAGTACTATTGTTCGCGCCCTGATGTAAAGCTTTCCATCATAAATATCTCCATCTGAAATGGTTAGGCTGAGAAACGTTTCTTTGGTACAAAAATTGTTAAGTTCTTAATTTCGTATAGGAGAACTACGAATTCAGCCATGTTTGACATTAAATATAAGCAAATCAAAAATCACCTGTGTTCTCTCTTTTAAGACATTTTCTGTAGAACAACACAAGGTAAAAAATCTAAATCGTGTCTAAATTCTATATGAAATCATATTATGACACAATCATTTGGGTGCACAAAAATCATCTCATTGCACCTTAAGTCTGGAAAGTTGTTTAAACCAGAAGGGTAATGCAATAAAGAGATTTCAATGTAGATTTTATAGTTTTCGGGGAGGGGGGGGGGGGTGGGGGGGGGACAAGATCACCACAAGGGCAGTTCCCCCTGCCCCCCCAAGATTCCCCACAAGGGCAGATTCCCCTGCCCCTCCCCAGTTACACACTGTTGGATCTACAATGTAAACATCCACATCGTCATGGGTTAACAAAACATAAAATCTGTGTAATATATAACAGTTATGTTAATTTTTACTGTAGTTACTGAGTTTCTAAAATATTGTCTATAGTTAATTCGTTTTACGCCCAAATATACATGTATGTTTTATATTATGCCCAGCCGAGTCATTCCGCAGCAGTCAAATGTCATCAAATGAGCCTCCTGGAATAAAAGATGATCGCTAGCTCAATTGCATGCATGACCTTGGACCTTACATTTTGAGCCTTTGATATTTGAATTACCCATAAGTCCTCTTGATCATGCTTTCACCATGATCTCATACGTTTTGCAATTGCATTGGCTTTTATGTGCTTAAATAGCAAAATTCATAAAGTCATCATTTCCCAACCTAGCCATTTGTGTGTTGGTCAGTTTGACCCCAAGTTGACTTGACCCTTAGATGTTGTGCATTTGTTCTCCCCAAG
>JAMKCH010069644.1:0-11994 GCA_023653785.1 Ophioderma brevispina
TAAGGTTGTAAGAAAGTGTTTCCTCACAATGGCCCAAGGCGAGCAAAAGCCTAATATCGTGACCCCTCATGCTACTTATGCTCCGCTCCCTGACTCTATTTTGTACTGACAGTATCTCAAAACAAGAATACTGCTGGCAACATCTTTTGATAGTAATGAAGCATTTTTGGCATTATTACAACTGCAAGTTTTTTTTTGGGGGGTGTGT
The DNA here is from genome assembly GCA_023653785.1 of Ophioderma brevispina. Taxonomy (NCBI): domain Eukaryota; kingdom Metazoa; phylum Echinodermata; class Ophiuroidea; order Amphilepidida; family Ophiodermatidae; genus Ophioderma; species Ophioderma brevispina. The sequence continues at coordinate 209 of JAMKCH010069644.1, forward strand.
TGTACTGAATCGAGCATTAATGCTAAGAGAACAAATTAAAACAAAAGGAATTACAAAACAAAAAAGTTCAGTGAATGTCACTACTTCAAAACTGTTTCGCATACACTATGAGCCAAGTCAGTCTCAAATCCTATGTCAACCGTTCCTGTGTTCCCATTCACGCGTAAGGTAATGCAATCCACCCTCCTGGGTTTTGTGTATGATTTATGAGACCCAAACACAACAAGTTTCAGTGTCATTGGTTTTTTTACTGGCATCTATGCATGTACATCTCATGGAACTGTGTAATGGTGGTGGATGTAGCATGTTCTTGGTCATGGCGATAGTTTACTATACACTTAATCAGTTTAACCATATCCAACATCATCAGGGCAGCCATATCTGGGGTGCATCCTGCTTGAATTCAACCCAAATGTGCAGATTAAATGTGTTTTTGCATTATAACTTAATCAAGCGTGGTACAGACGTACAAAAGATTTGGGTTTGAGCCCCCCAGTCATGGCGGATCAATTTCTGACCATCATTTGGCAGGTCGGATTTGTCTATTGAGAAAACCTTACCAAATAGCCATTTCCGTGTGTTTTATGCTATAGAAAAACACATTCACACACAACATGACTAATAGACAATTACTGTTATTGTACAATTGCTCCTGATAATTTAACTGTGGTTCTTTGTGTTCATGTTTGTAAGAGTGGGTGACACCAGATCACTGGTCCGATTTTGCTATGTTTTCACACCACACATGAAATCCCACTACAAAAAACTCTGATACAACATTTGGAGTTTATCAGTTCCACCCATTTTTTTGGAGACATTTTTGTTGTTCATAAATCAAAAGGCAACATTTTCTGGGCCTTTAAATTTTCACAGGGGTAATGAGGAAAAATATGAACTTCCTTCAGATCTCAAATCTTAGCTTTGGTGTATAAAGTGGAGGCATGCGGCTGTCAATCGGGTCACACCCAACTTAAAGATAAAAATTGACGCAAATTGCCAACATTTTAAGATCAATCAACTGCACTTTCCATCTTCTATCACTTTTATATCTTTTTATTGCAACACAGTTAGTGCCACTAGCTTTCTGAAATTAGGATAATTCTGACATTATATAAAGTACAAAGACGCCCCCGCGAATCAAACACTAATAATAAGTAAGCTAACAACAATCCCAATCCATTAGTTACATTTCAATGACCTATCTTTCACCTGCAATTACATAGCTGTCTCAACCAACCCCACACCTATCAGCTCCCCCATCAATGCTCATATCCATTTAATCTACAGCACCCAAATAGTGGCCAACCATTAAACAAAGAATAGGTACTTGAAACCCTCTCCAACGAAAATCAATTTGGAATTGGAAACATTTTCTTGCTCTACATGTTTCTCCTATGATATTTCTGCCAAAGCAGTATTTATCTACCTAAAGCTTGCTGCACCACATTTGACACGAACAAACAAAACGAGGACTAGTTTCCTTGCCGATGTGACCTATCTCGTCTATGAAAAGAACTGCTTTATAGTCCCTGTAAAGAAGCTCAGTAACTTTGCATCTAATTATTGTGGAAGGATTTAGGTTACAGGCTAACAATGATACCTCATATTTTCATCTTAACCTCCATTACACACTAATATTTAATCAGGAAGAGCTGCTGACTTCCTCTTGGCTGGCTAAGGACTAATTTGTCGGTTTTTCAACGCTAGCTACAATGGATATAGTGCGTCACTTATCTACTTTCGTTATTACACTGATGAATATATAGCCTCTGTCCATGTATACACTGTGGACAAGAAATTGTATTTCTTCAATGCAGACTTAAGTTAACAATGATGACATGATATGCTGTTGAAAATACAGTGAGGGCTAAGATCACCCAATGCCAGCGGCTGGAGAGGTTCGCATTGGTCAAGTTCAGAGAGAAGATATGTAGATAATACTACAAGGGCTTTTAGAGATCATCATCAATGGAGGTGTGAAGAGGTCTCTCACTGGTTGTTGAAAATACTGAGGATGAGGATTATCAGCATGGTGTTGAAGGAGTTTCAAAGTTTCCATTTAGACTGGGATGCAAGCAAAACAACTGCAGGATCACTAGTAGATCCAAATCAGTTCATACGTTCAATTTTGGACAGGGATTATGATGATTATTTCTTGAGCTCCAACAGGCGATTCAAATTTCATTTCCCTCATGTTAGAGATGTTCATTAAACCCTCAGCTCACTCGTTCGTGGTCGACAAAAATCATATCAGGATATCACATTTCCAGCAATCTTTTTCAAGCATTCAGTTGGGATACATGACTTGTTTAAGTCATAAGAGAGTGAACACTTCATCCACTGGATTATCAGGACTCGCACTATCGCAAGTATATTTTTTATATCTAACAAATTTTAGCCACAAATTAACACAAAACGCACTTACTCCTTGCAAAACTTTTGTGCTTGCTCTACACAACTTCTTTTCTTGCTCGCCTATTGCGTAAAATGGCCAAAATCCCCCCAAAAACCACCTCTGTGAAACAACACTGACAACATGCTAACCTGTCAATAAATGACAACTCCCACAAGGTGCCATTGCAGAGTCGCTGTGTATTCCTTTTTTAGCTGGGCAACACACCATTTTTTTTGGGTAAAATCCGTAAGTGGTAATCTGTTTGGAGCAGCAATCCGGATAGGGAAAAACTTAATCCTGATAACACCATGGCAGCAATATTGCCCAGCCTTATCTCATGTATATTTTGGGTGCCAATGCACTTAGATCCCAGGTTAATAGTCAATTGGACATCAGTTCATCTGATTGAATCATAATCCATAAGGTTAATTTGGCTCACACTGCAAGCCATCTTTTTACAAGTACCATTATACACTCCGGTTCATTATTTCTTGGGCATGCTAATAAGTACAATGTATCATGTAATACACACATTCCCACCCAGATTGTGATGTTTGAGTTTTGACATCCGCCTATGTACTCAAATATGTTAGGTAGTCTAGGCACATCCGGTGTGGACAAAATTAGGCACAAAAATCCATAATAATGGGTTAACAGGGTGAAGGAAAACCATTTTCATTTTTTAAAGCTAATGGGGCCCCACCTCCTATGGCAGGTGCTTAACTTTACAGACATAAAATGGAACCCACAAGTAAAATTAAACCGCCTGTAGGGAAACAGTTTGCACACATGACCATTTAAAGTATAACACGTTCCCATTGCTGGCTCCTTCTCTTTTATTAATATGCACCGAACAAACAGGAACTTACTACCTATAGCACAATCCACCTGTAGTTGCATTGAACTTTACAAATCATTAATCAATTTAATCAAGTAAACTCAAGACTGACTAACTCATCTATACCCCTACCCGATGTTGAAGTCGCTTGATGTCGGCCATTCTCCTTGGTGCCGTCTATTTCGATTCATCCTTCGTCGCCGTGACGATCAAACCTGTGCCCTTTGGTAATTAGGTTTCACACCAGCCAAGCCACGATGATATTAAAAATCCCAGGTTGGTACAAGAGACCACGCCGTCGGTCATAGATAACCCATAATCTTTCCCTTTCGGCTCAGTATCTTGGTTGGATGCATGGCACTATGCAACTATGCACTCGTTATTACTGTGTACTATCGCAGCAACTGGCTAGTCTTCACCGCAGACTCAATCACAGTGCACATCATTTAATAACAAATCCCTTGCTCTGTGTGTACTTAATATCTCTTCCACTCCAAGACGTAGATGCAATAAGAGGCTATGGCTGGGATTGTATACATGTGGTAATTCCATACAATAAGCTTGGCAAATAAGTTCCCTAGAATATCCATATTTAATTTCTACTCCCCGCACACGCGCACATCAAACCGCAACCCTTTCGAACTACCAGAACACCAGTAGTTGTGTGCTAATTAAAAAGCGGGGTAATTTATTGACATAACCCAACATTTCATTATGCCAAAATCAATTTAGTATGATGGTATCCAATTTCATAATTAAAACATCATCCTCATTGATACAAAACACGCAGAACTGCTTCCTGCTGCTACTGGGTCGCTTATGGTGTATTCCATATCATTGTATGTTTAGAGGAATTTGACGCAGCATGTCATACTGGAGATGAAAGGTATCGCACACCCCTTCCGTTTCCTAACTGCTTCAAGGTGCCACGAATAGACATCTCACTTATACATCATTTAACCTATACAGATGGCTTTGACTCTTTACATGCCGCAGAACATTCCCTTAAAATCAAGCAACCTGTCACTACCCCTTGAATAGTGGTTCAAAACAAATGAACTTATAAAGGGCACAAACAGGTCCAGTCTTGTGTCAATATGCCTCGTGAATGATACTCCAAACATCTTTGGGTGCAATGCCCTTCTTTCTTAACTAGAGCACACAGAACATGCAGTCACGTGTAACGAATTCTTTTTAACCAAAACCCCAGCGGGTAAATGAGTTTAGAATTTGATATTTTAATCTACAGTGCCCAAGGCAACCCGAGTATTTACTGCAAAGGCAGTGGCAAAGAAGTCAGCCCTGGAAAATTAATTTGTGTAGGACGGCCACCTCCGACATTACGCCTTGAGCTTCCCGGGCTGTTCTCCCCTATTTTCCAAAATAGTGCAGTCCCTGAGTCGGCAACGATGAGCCTAAATGCAAATGATTTGCAAAGGGGACTGAGATTACGAAATACTTACCATTCATGGTGGCTGACTAATTAAGACTGCAAGAATAATAATCACTGGGTAGCATCCCATTGATTCTGGTAGCATAATTAATTTCATTAACATGTCTCACGGTCATCAAATTGACCCAAACAAGCCCTTGTTTCCTGTACATTTGTAATCCCATAAAGAGTAAAGAGCGTCCATTCAGTATTAGCACATACCACCAGCCACATGCTTAACGCCATGATAGCCACTACTTTTGCCCTTTACAGATCATCCAAGATGTTTCTGATTGGTTAATACATCATACATTCATTTTCACACAACCGAGTTGAATGCAGCTTCCAAAAGCTCAAGCCCTCTTCGCCCTACCACCAATCTTTGGCCGATTGGCTTCACAAATACTTAAGCTCCATTCTGAGGCAATCGGTAGGTAGCGTTCGTAGGTTAACTGGCCAACTTTGCCTCTAAATTTAGCAATCCAGAATCATTTACAGGACCATTTAATACATAGTAAAGGGTTTCGAGTATGCCTTGATAATAGAGACGGCAACACTGCAATTGAGCGCGATACATTGATCAGAAAACCATGTCTGAAGCCCGGGACCCGCAAAGAAATCTTCTATTCTGATACCTGGAATAAGGTATATCGTTTATCCCGAGTCATCTCCCAGGAAATGCATGCAATATGAAAGTCTTCCCACGTGTCCGAAATTACAACGATACTCACAATTTAAATAAGATGATGGGAGCTACTTCAATAAAACTGAAAAAAAATTAATTGCTGTAATTTTCTATACTTATAAAACTGTAGAAAACATTTAATTCAGCTTAACAACAGTTTGTGTTGATATTGACCACTTTACCGTGGTAATACCCGTAATAGTACCATATGTTACTATGTACTCACATTTTATGCAATGTGATTTGGACCTGGTTTCTTACGCTTGTCTCAAGTGCTGTATGTCAAATCACATGTGTTATCCACCAAGCCAGTGATTTGCAGGTGTTTTTTTTTTGCATTTGCTTGAAGTTCATCCCTATAAATTGATTGGAATGTCATTCTATGTCTTTATGGGGGAATATTGGATTTTTCTTTTTCTTTTTTATTGTGCAGTGAGTCTTGCAGACAAATCTAATTCATCTCCAACTTTCGGTGCACCGAAGCATAACAACTGGTTGGTTCACTGATATTTAACTAATTTACCTTTTTGTTCATTTTATGTTATGATCGCTCATTCACTGTGGGTGGACAAAATTGGGCAAAAAAAAAAATCCATAATAAAATGGTTAGACGGGGGCAGGAAAACCATTTGTCAATTTTTTAAAGCTAATGGGTGCGCCCCCTCCTATGGCAGGTGCTTAAACTTTCCAGACTAAATGGAAATCCGCACAGTAAATTTTAAACCCTGTAGGAAAAAGTTCACACTGAGACATTAAAGTATAACACGTTCCCATTGCTGGCTCCTTCTATTTTATTAATAATGCACAAACGAACCACAGGAACTACTACTACCTATAGCACAATCCACCTGTAGTTGCATTGAACTGTACAAAAGCATATCAATTTAATCACAACTTAAAACTGACTCCCTCATCATGACCCCTACCACGATGTTGAAGTCGCTTGATGTCGGCCATTCCCTCCTTGGTGCCGTCTATTTCGATTCATCCTTCGTCGCCGTGACGATCAAACATGCCCCTTTGGTAATGGTTTCACACCAGCCAAGCCACGATGATATAAAAATCCCAGGTTGGTTACAAGACCACGCCGTCTAGATAACCCCTAATCTTTCCCTTCGGCTCAGGATCTTGGTTGGATGCATGGCACTATGCAACTATGCACTCGTTATTACTGTGTTACTATCGCAGCACTGGCTAGTCTGCACCGCAGACTCACAGTGATGCATCATGTAAATAACAAATCCCCTTGCTGTACTCTGTTGTGGTCCTTAATATTCTTCCACTCCAAAGCTAATATGCAAAAGAGGCTCTGTGGCTGGATTATATACCATGTGGTAATTCCATACAATAAGCTTGGCAAATTCCCCTCGATTATCAATATTTATAATTTCTACTCCCGCACACGCGCACCCTCAAACCGCAACACTTTCGATACTACCAGACACCATATTTGTGTTGCTAATTACAAAAGCGTGGTAATTTTTATTGACTAACACACCATTTCAGTTCAAAATCATTTACCGTATTATGGTAAATCCCATTTCAGACGTTTAACAACAATCAGCCCATGTTGATACCCCCCACGCAATACACTGCTTCTTTCTGCTGCTACTGCTGCTAATGGTGTATTTCCAAGCATTGATGTTGTGAGAGGAATTTGACGGCATGCATGTCATACTGGAGATGAAAGTATCTCACAAACCTTCCGTTTCCTAACTGCTTCAATGTGCCACGATAAGACATCTCAACTTATACATCATTTACCTATACGAGGCTTGACTCTTTACATTCCGCAATAACATTCCCTTAAACAAGCACCTTTCACTACACATTGACTAGTGTTTCAAAACAAATAACATTACAAAGGGGGGGGGGGAACAAACAGGTCCAGTCTTGTGTCAATATGCCTCGTGAATGATACTCAAACTTCTTTTGGGTGGCAATGCACCTTCTTAACTAGAGCACCAGAACATGCAGTAGCGTGTACGATTCTGTTAACCCCAGCGGTAGAACTAGTTTTAGAATTTGATAATTTTATTACATGCCCAGAGGCACACCCGAGTATTTACTGCGAAATGCAGTGGCAAAAGTCAGCCACTGAAAATACTTTGTGTCGGAAGCACCTCCGACATTACGCCTTGAGCTTCCCGGGGCTTGTCTTTCTCCTTCTCTCCTTCCCCTATTTTCCAAAATAGTGCAGTCCCTGAGTCGGCAACGATGAGCCTAAATGCAAATGAGGTGCAAAGGCTGATAATTACGAAAATAATTACCATTCAGTGTTGGCTGACTCTAATTAAGACCTGCAAGATAATAATCAATGGTAGCATCCCATTGATTCTGGTAGCATAATTAATTTCATTAACAGGTCTCACACACGTAGCAAATTGGACCCCAAACAAGCCTTGTTTACATGTCAATTTGTAATCCCATAAAGAGTAAGAGCGTCAATTCAGGCATTAGCACTACCACCCATGCGTAAACCACTGAAGCACTACTTGCCTTTTCAGATCAGACAGGATTTCCTGATTGTTTAAAATTACAATCATACATTCATTTCCACAACCAGTTTGAAATGCAGCTTCTCAAAAGCTCAAGAGCCCTCTAGCCTTCAGCCCTACCACCAATCGTGGGTTGGCCGATGGCCTTGGGACAAATACTTAAGCCTCGCATTATGAGCAACGGTAGGGGTAAGCGTCGTATGGTAAGCTGCCAATTGGCCTCTAAATTTTAGCAAATCCGTAATCATTTACAGGACCATTTAAATACCAGTAAATGTGGTTGCGAGTATCCTTTGATAAGAGAACGGCAACACTGCAATTGATGCAGATTAATCATTGATGCAGAAAACATGCTAAGCCGGACGGGCAAAGGAAATCTGCGTGTAATATCTGATACATGGAAGTAAGGTATCTGGCGGTGTCCCGCTTAAGCGGGGTCTCCCAGAATGCACAATATAGAAAGTCTTCCCAAGTGGTCCAAATAAAACGATAATAACAATTTAAATAAATGATGGTACTTTCAATAAAACTGACAAAAAATTAATGGCTGGAATTTTCTATATCCTTTAAAATATAGAAACATTTAATTCAGCTTAACAATCAAAGTTTTGTTTGATATTGCCACTTAATTACGTGGTAATATAATAGTACCATATGTTACTATGTACGCACAATTTTATTGCAATGTGATTGAATGGTTCTTACGCGTGTCTCAAGTGCTGTATATGGTTCAAATTCCATGTGTTATCCACAAAGCCAGTGATGCAGGTTTTTTGCATTTGCTTGAAGTTCATCCATTATAGAATGATTGGAATGTCATTCTATTCTTTATGGTGGGAATGATTGATTTTTCTTTTTTATTGTGCAGTGAGTCTTGCAGACAAACTAATTCATGCTCCAACTTCGGTTGACAGAGAAAAGCCAGTAAAACTGGTTGGTCACGATAGTACTAAAATTACATTTTGTTTTTTATGTTATGATAGCTCAATGTCTGCTGTGATTTGAAATACTGTACCTTACAAACTCAGTTGCACAACCTATTTATTTTATTGTTTTGAATGTTTGGAACATTATTGTTCTTATAATGGTCCATAGATAAGGGAACCTCTCAGGATTTGTCATCTAGTAGCTTCTAAATCATATTTCCCGCTTTAATTTTTGAAATTGCCAGAGCTATTTTACACATTGTCTACATTAACATTAAACTCTTCTTAATCAATATCATAATAATTATTATAATACTGTTCATCCCACCTTAAATCTCTCATTCATTTTCTCCCTACTGCTTGATTCAGTAGTAGGAAAGGTTATTTATGATGACATTTTTTTGTTCTCTCCTGTCCCTGTATGTCTGTTGTGTATGTTTGTCCCGATATCATAATTCATGTAAAGTTTATTGCAGAGGGTCAATGCACCCTCATGCCTTGAGTTTAGCAGTGTCCCATTCATCACTCTTGCCATTCACTATCTTAGTGTATACACACAGTTATTACTTAACAGTTTTGTATAATACTTTATTTGTTATCGTATATTGGATATTTAGCTGTTGGATTGCTAACATTATATTGCGTTGTGATGAATAAAATTTGATTGCTTATGAAAAGATTGCAAAAAAGTGACAAGAAATACACAGTATTTCTTAAAATATCTACATGACATCAAAGGGTTATACTTTTAAATGTACATATTAGCTACAAAATTTAAAAGATCCTTTTTTTTCTTCTTCTTCTTCTTTTTGCCTTCTAAGCTGAACTTGGCACTATGTTAATACTATTACGCCTCTTTGATCCATTGTTGCCTTCTTGTAATTGTAGTATACATATTACTACAAATTTTAAGACCCCATTCTTACTTCATCAGATTAGAACAGTCGTTTGATATGAAAGCAAGAATGGTTTAGCTCCCTCTTTTGTTTTTATCACATTATGTTGCACGAAATGTTCAATTTTGCATATACTTCATGCATTACTAAAAGGATTCAGCCATATTACAGTGGTTCATTTGAATTAACAATGCTGCACCTGACGCATCCACCCCTTTTTAACATACACACGCCTGCTAAAGCTATCCTGGGAGATAAACTAACATGACACCATGTGTGCATCCTTGTCAATTTGTGATGAACCACTGTAATATTGTTGTCCCTACATGAATACCATGGGTATATTAGTTCCAGGTAATGGGCATGCAGGACCCAATGTGATTGGCCATCAGTTGTTAACTATTAGGATGGTGATGACAAGTTATATAGGTCCAAAATCTCCTTAAACTGTAGATATAAAATAAATATGCACAGAGGTAGTGATCTATATTTCAGGTGACTCAAGAAAGTGCTGTGACGTGGATCCGTTAAACGTTTACACGAACGGAAGGCTCACTACACGTTTAAAAATTCACACAACGTTTACACGTCAACAAACCCTACTAACTTTTTTCAGTATTATTTTAATTGCTGAAGGTCAAATTTTCACCAAAATTACCCGCCGTCAGTGAAAAGGTTAAAGTTAACAGTTCCAATGCTAAGTTCTTCTAGAAATGGTTTCCGACTTTTAGAAACAGGGAAATCCCCCGATTTACCAAATTCTTGTCGTGAGTGGAGCGACTACGGCATATATACACCGCATAACACACAGCCCCATTATGTGGTGCTCAATACAGAGGGATCTACAAAAAAGGTAAAATGGACAGACAGCGCTAAATGGAATCTCCCACATTGATTAGTCCCCGTTTGAGATCTTTGGGATATTCAAACTGCTTTAATTTGGATTAAAATAACATAGGTACGTACAAACAACATTTTATGGTTCAAGAATGAAGATTTATGAACGAATGCAAAGCCGGGTAACCCGATTAAGAATGATTTAATTGTGGCAAGAATTGCAATTTTGGCGTGGAAGCGCCAAATTCGGCAGCCGTTAACTTGTTATGACCGGTTAAACGTTTTAAACGAATGGAAATACAGCCTGTAAACGATATGAAAAATTAAAAAAAACTGTAACTCTCCCAGCTCTACTCAGAATTATCCCAAATGAAACGATATGGCTTGATGAGCACTGTCATTTAAAAGGCTGTAACTCAATGCACTACATGGTAGATGAGAACCCTCAGACCTGGAGTTGTATAGAGTAACCTTGGAAGTTTTTGTCCTGTATCAATGACCTACAACCTGATAGTATATTTTTGAAGAATTTCCATCAGATTGGATATTCTATATTAGTTAGGTTCTAATATTGATTTTGATCTTACAATTAGCATATTTATAATGTTGACCATGCTATCCAAGATAACAACCATAACTCTACCCAAGATCGCAGATGGCTATCACCCATGATAGCATCAAGACTATCTATCCAGGTAGTACAAAATGCTATCTACCCAAGATAGCAATATGCTATCTACCCATGATAGCACAAGACTATTCTTCCAAGGTAGTACAAAATGCTATCTACCCAATATGCAATATGCTATCTACCATAATAGCAGAAGGCTTCTACCAAGATTGCAGAAGGCTATCTTCTTTCCCAAGATAGAAAATGTTATCTAATCCAAGATAAGCAAAAGTCTACCTCCCTGATAGCAGAAGGCTATCTACCCAATATAGCCATCTGCTACCAGCAAACAAACAGCCATCTACCCAAGTATCAGCAATATGGCTATCTAACTCATGATAGCATAAGGCCGCTTCAATTGTTCTACTTACAATATTGCTGTCGCTCATGTATATGAACACTTTAGATACATGCAGAGGCTAACACATACTTTTATTCTTACTTAAAGTCCATTCTGAGCCTAAAAAGCCCATAGCAAATTATAATATTAACCAACTTTAAATTTGCTTACCGTTTTTTCAATTTCAATCCTTTACATTAAATTCACTGTACTTATGGCAATGCCATTGGGAAACAATGCTAATTTTCCCAGCATGTACTGAATCCCCC
>JAMKCH010069651.1:0-15621 GCA_023653785.1 Ophioderma brevispina
ATTATAGAAACATTCTCATTATGTAATAAAATTCCAGTATACGGATTTTGTGTTATAGCCTACAGTAGCCCTGTGGGCCCTAATCCTATGGGTACTGTTTTATACTTAACACATAGAGGATAGTATTTACTACATCACCACGTTTAATCTCAATCTTTGTGGTGGAATTGAGTAGTTTAAGTTGAGATGATAATGATACAACACAAAAAAAATACATTTTCAAAATATTTGAGTCAACCACTTAAAAAGTGCACAATTTTATTCGGCATCTATTGACTCGTTCCGAGTTTTCGGGGGGGGAATTATTTACAAAAATCAGTGCAAGTCTTCGACTAGTAATTGTATGTCTTCTTCACTGCTATAACAGACCCTTTCCTGCTGGCTGCAGCCATTTACTTTGCCTGTAATATTCATTCATGTTCCTTTGATTTTGTTGTGGATATAGGCCTATATTACTTTTCATTTTTTTAAAAAAAATATTTGTCTTTCCAACCGACAAGAATGACTCCAATGAAGAAAAAAATAAGCCGCGCTATTGGGTTTTGAGCCTTTTCTTGTGCTCGGGTGGGCCTATCTAATACCTAGATCGAAAGTACACAACTAATAACTAACAAGCACATTTACGCGGTTCTCACAAACCAGGAGGAATTGTATATTCGAGGGGTCTAGTCCGAGTACTGAACCCGTTCTATAAGTTGCACCTCAACCCAAAACCACCGGATGCTTCTACAATCCATTAATCGAGAGTAATAGAACGGCATTCAACACCTACTCCTACCTAATTGCACCCACGAATGGGCACCCAAAAAAAAGACACGTAATAATGATCATGACTTAAGGAGGTGACGATCGCCACCACACAACCATGTGCCGTTTCCCCCTCCCTCCCCCCCTATCCCCCGTTTATTCTACACCACCCCTCCCGCTTCCCGTATATACTTCCCACCTCCCGCCCTCACCCCCTCCAGCCCACCCCCTATCCCCACACCCCTCCCTGTCCCCCCCTTCCCCACCCACCCCTCCCCCCGCCCCACCACACCCCCCCCCCACCCCTTTCCCACATGTGCATTCTATAAGCCTCAGTACTCGATCATTCCCCCCTCCTCCCACCTCCTATATCCGCCTCCCCCTTCACTACACCTCCTTACCCTAAAAAAGGTATTCCTACGACTGTCTAACGTCCATTGTTCGCGAACGCACGTAAGTCACAAACTTGTAGAAATAGTAACAAGCGCTTAGGGAAAAAGTTACGTATATACTTACGATTCAAGTTTCGCGGACGAACCCCATGGGTCTGGAAACACCCTGGGCACTGTGATCAATTGGTCTACCTAGGAGTTACCTTGGATGGGGGGACCGGGGGCCCCCCCACTCTCTCCTTATAAGACCCACATCATAAAAAAACGCAGGGAAAAGTATGTTCACGCCAAGAAAAACTTGAAACAAACGCACTCTTGGCACAAGATGGGGTGCTCACCCAGAACCCCCTAAAAGTCGACGGCAATTGGCTGCGCTACTTTGTAAAGAGTATACTTGCACTGTATGGGAAAGGTTAACCCATGCCGAGAAGATTGATTCAGCATCAAATACACCTGCCAGCTGCCTCCACAGGATTATTCGCATAACTCCAAGGGACAACCTTATAAATTCACTAGGACCAGGGAATTGGCTCCACCAGGACATCTGTCGTCCGTGTAAGAGCATGCAAGAAACGTAGTAGCCAAACCTATCTATGTTAAAGCCACCTATGTCCAGACAGACCAGAGAGCTGCTAACTGCCTTAAATCCAAAGAAAGTTTCTTAAGCAAGTTCGGTCCTTTGAAACAGTCTCAAATGAGTGTAAGAGAGTCACCTTGTGGAAAGTAAGACTTGATATAAACCAAGTAACATCTATTGGTAATTGAACCTGATGAGCATCACCCACCTAGAGCTGACTCCTTCATGAGCTGAATGGCGAGTCTCAACGATTGAGAACCAGAATCGGACGATCAAGGTTTCCTTGCAAAAATGGAGCTACCTGGAAGTAGATCAGGACACTACCGGTAATTGTAGAACAGCGCCACAGACAATGGAACATTCTCTGGACTTGCCAATGTTTGCGCAACAATGCACAGACAAGGGTCTTGCAGAATTCAGTGAAGAGCCAGACATTGTACCCTCCTCTGGCTGGATCATATTGAGAACCATTGTGTTTGGAAACGATAAAAAGAAGAAGCAGCCTTGGCACCTTGCCCCAAATCCAACACGACAATTCATCTCTTTACATTACAGCCACACGTCAGCAGTTTTGACATGCGTTTGATGCCTCTTGTAAGGTTGTCCATACAGGTTTCCACAAACTGGTTGAACCTGCCATTTTCAACCACAGTCCGCTGGATCTGGTAGCTCTGGTGCTCGCAGCAATTGCTTGGCACGCCCCAGCATGCCCCTGCATGATATGCCTGCTTCGTCGTTTGAGTGTTATACAATGCCATCTGAGGTAGTGTAATGAACTCATTGGATCTCCCTTTATGAGCACTCTCACAGGAGTTGTTCTGTCATACATGAGGACGACAAATCTTTCAATTGTTGGCTTTAGTTCTTTCAAGGTGCTTCTGCTTACATGTTTAAAAACATCAGGGAAGAATTTGCTTGCTTCCACATGCGGTTGTCTTGTGCCACCGGTGAAGGTGTGAAACAATCATGCACTGAGACAATGCGTTTTCTGGTCCTAGGGTCAGGGCAATAGCACGTGTGGTATGAATCTGCGATCTTTCCAGTACCAAATGATAGCCCCGAAGTTCATGAGGGTGGGACTGGTTGATCAAGGCTACAGAAAAAAAACAAAAAAAACAATAACGTCCTGTGTCCCACCCTTTGGTTACCCTTGAGAAGCAGCATGGCTGCATGAACAGTAGAAGCTTGCACAGCTTCCTAGGACCAGAAAACGCATTGAGAGCACGTGTGGTCTAGTGGAAAAAGGGCAGACAATAATGATCCAGTTAGAGTTGTCGAGCTCGAGCCCCGGCTGAGGCCAAAAGTGTTGTTGTCCTAGGCAAGACACTTTATCTCCCTTGCCTAACTTCACCCAGGTGTAAATGGGAAGCTATTAGGGGTAGTCATATTGTGCGCCGTTATAATTGGTTGCACCGAAGTTTCAAGATGTGAAAATGTGATATATCCTAGTGACAGCGGAATAAATGTAAAGCGCGTTGAGGCGTTGTGTAAAGCGCTATATAAATACTTGCATTTTATTTTTTATTTAGAATGTATAGAGAGAGATAAGGATAGTTAGATTGTAGTGATTGATTATTACACCATCACCCACTAACCACGACAAATACCGCTATCTAGATTCTTAAACTAAACACCACCCAAAAAAGTAACTGCCCCACCTGAAATTTGTCTGTCAAGTGAAGGTGAAACGATAGCATTCTTGTTATACCAATATGGAATTTAATGGAAGCGGTGTTTATTTACGGGGATTTTTGACAACTCATTTGTGGCTGATCGATGGAGTATTGTGAAGTTATGCCCACTTGACCTACCCACCCAGGATTATTATTACGCGTCACTACGAAATCATTAGAATCATTTCGCGCTTCATTTCGCTTCATATTGCACAAAAGGAAACGATGGTGCTCTTATAGCTTAGCAAGGAATTTTTATACCCCTGTGAGAAATATTTTAGATAAACCAAGTGGTGGGAGGACAATAAGGTACGTCAAATGCATTGTGTTAAGCACGTTAAATTTTAATCAATGCGGGGACCATAAGGATATACTGAATTATCCAATGCGACTTGCAATAAATACCGAATTCGAATTGCCAATTTAACATTACGTACAAATATAGTTTTACAATAAAAATATAACAACGGCACTGATTAAGCGCAAGATGCAAGATGGAATCCTCAATGCGCTTTATAAAAACATTTTAAAAAATATACAAGTATACATATATTCCATATAAAAACATTAATTAGCACAAAATTAGTAACTACATACAATATGTAATTCAGAATTCATAACTTTAGTAAACGGTCTCTTAAGTTATAAGTGAATCCGAGCGGTCAAATATTATTTCCTGTCAAAGATTTGGAAGAGATATACCCGTTTACACCACAGTATGGTCATATTTTCCATGTTTAATGCATGATTTCGCAGTAAATATTTAATCGGCCCTCAGATTAAATCCAGGTAAGATAAAAGCAAAAGTAACAGCTCCCTTGATAATGTGATAAGAAATGATCACTGAACAAATCTCGGACATAACATTAACCGCAATCCTTCCAACTCCGATTGCTAGCTCCATTTAAATTTCAAACCCCAAGTACGTTAAAGAATGGACAGTTTTATTTACAAATTTCCAAAATATTATACAAGAGCTCGCAAAGTGATGGCGCTATACCGTATTGCTGTACTCAATTAGGCGGGAACGTTCGCTATAAACCAGTTAACATCTGACGTCAGCATCAGTTGTAAATACGATGCGCGCGCAGCCTCGCAGGCAAAACATTTCGAGGTCACAGCTGTCCCAGCATAGTAAACAGTGCTTGACACGCGTGTAATCTGCAGCATCTATCTGTGGTGGAAATTTTCCCGAACTTTTTTCTTCAAGATATTTATCGGTGAAGATGGAACGAAATGTGAATATGTTAAACAATCGCAGAGAGTACTTGGAGCGACTGAAAACAAAATCTGAGGAACAATTACCCGATCCTTATGAGTTAGATTCTACTGTGTCGGAAGATAACAAAAGAAGATTGCCATCGATGCACTACGGTGACATGTATATCTACCTCATCCACACACCAAGTCCATTCACGCATGCACGAGTCAAAAGCATACAGATCCCTTGATGCTTATAATAATTACTTTGTATCGGGTTATGTGAAGAAGTGCTTCTTTTACCAAGTTCCTAACTCCCAGTTTTGTTTCATCCGTGCCCTGGTTCACGCGGTGCATGCCAAATGACAAGAGTGCAGTGAAGGATGCCTGGGTGTGTCTCCATAAGTCTGGACAGATTCTTACCGCAAACTGCACGTGTAGGCCTGCAGCTGGGTACGTACATGACATGTACAGGTTTCCTGATTAGAACTTGTTAACTTCCACATATTATGTACTGTCCAAATCGACAGTCTGTTAAATATTTAACAAAATTGACTGGTCATGAGGGTGAATGATGGAGATTATCGCTCCCGATTTGCCCTAGCATACCCGGCCTAAAATAACTATCACCCCGAGGCGTAGTAGGCCAGGTATGCTAGGTCTACATAGTATGCTAGGCCTACATAGTATGCTAGACCTACATAGTCTAGTAGGCCAGGTATGCTAGGCCTACATATATAGTAGGCCAGGTATGCTAGGCCAACGAGGGAGCGATAATCTCCATTCATCACCCGATATAAGACCAGTCAATATTCGTTTTATATACCGAATACATAGTCTTTGTTCACTGATTGGTCAAAACTACATCCCGTGACATTTATTTTCTATTATTTAGTGTCCCTAGCTTCCTACTCTAGTATGCATGATGTGATAGGCCTACCCCAAGGCCAAGACCACAGACCTAGCTACAACTATGATTAGGCTGGCGGTAATTGAAAGTTGACACGAAACAATAATACGAAAAATGTAAGTAGAGGGGGCCTACTCACCAATCTTGTCCTGAGTGGAATTGAAGAGAAGGATCCAGTTCCAAATCAAATAATATTATCAACAAGCTTCCAACTGATGAGCTCCTTCGTAGAACTTAAGTCTTTTCACCGGTCTCATCCAGTGACGTGTTTCGTTGCTCATTCCTTCAACATTACCTGCATCAGGCTTGAGCCTGCATAAGCCTACATCTGCCTTTTTGTGTTTCTATTTTTTCTTGTTCATTAACCTATAAGCTCACATCTGCTACACTTGTCATGATTAGATAGAACATTAAACACATTTGTTATTATTCAGCTAGTGATTTCAAGGTCACATATATGTAGTGTCCAATGGAGTGACCACCCTCTATATTTCTGTTGCACTAATAACAGTATTGATACAAAATTGAAATTCAAGCACATATCCTGTACACAAACATGTAATAATGATTGCTATTTTAGCTCAAAATTTTTGAGCTGCGAAGAAGATCCTACAAATCGCCTGAAACATGTTGTGTGTTCGTCCGTCCGTTCGTCCATCCGGTCGTTACGGTAACATCTAAAATGAATGTATCCATGATGATCTGTTACAGCTGCTTCCCGGTAAAATTTATTTCGAATGCGCACGAACACGCTTATTTTCGCTGATTCTCATTAATACAAAAACTAGCGGGTTGGGGACGCTTTTCGGACACTGAACTCTACACACTGGATAGCTGTCGCCGCTCGAACGTGAGGAAACCGGAAGTGCACTGCGGCCCTTTTGCTCTACCCAAGAACCCGCTCGTGCACGTACAAGGACTAGAGGAATACGGAAAAAGGGGACAGCAATTAGGCGATTATGCGGAGTATGTCAAGGTTGTCAATATTGGGTTTGTTTTTCGAGTATGGGCGGGTATGTTCGAACAAATATGATTCAAACATGTTTAAAAGTCTTTAAACATGCTATATGTCAGGTTTTCAGGTCACAGACACAATAATTCATTCAGTAACAATGGTAACTGAGTAAGTGCTTTGACTACTAATAGTCACAGATATATTAGATCTCTTCCTCCCCGCCTTCCCTCTGGTTTCTGCCTTTCCCCCGTACCCCTTGGATGGGGGGGGGTGGTGGTTGGGTGGGGGTCGAGGTTCGGTGGGGGGGGGTAACCCCTGGGGTGGGGGTAGCCCTTTGGGGTTTGGGGAGACAGTAGAAGAAGCAACACGCCTAGTATGGCACGGGAATACCACGGACACTTGATTTTGGGTAACTACTGGATAGATATCATCTACTATTGTCATTATAGTTTGAGGATCCAAGTGTGAGGAAAATATCGGACCAAAACATGATAATGATAAAATTGGATGATTTACGCGCAAATATTAATGGTCTCGCTATGAGTTTTAAAATATTGGGCCGCCTGCGTTCGCCCAATATTTTGCAACTCTAGCGTTTTGACCCCCACTTTAATTTGGGCTTTAATCGATCCAATTTTATATCATGATAGCACAATGGAGTACAATATGCCCAGCATAGACTACTTCAAAGTGATAGCATATCACCAACAAACATGAAAAAAGTTAGGGAGTATCTAATTTCCTTGCGGTTTGGGCTTTACATGATGGGAAATGATTATTTTTACACAAGAGCGTTTGTTGACTTTAGTGCTGTTTTTGAGTTAAATCAATTTTCACCCTCTTTTATAATGTATTTTCACTCTTTCTTTAAATTATGACATCATATTGGGCACCAAATTTATAGGAATCGGATGTGTAAACAGGAAAATCATAGGAGGTGGTACCCCCCCGGCTCAGACGAAATTGTTGTTCCAAATATGGCTCGGGCTAAGGGCGTTCCTTTTCTTTCTGAAATGACCCTCGTAGCTCTTTTATAAGAGATGTGGGGCCAGCACGTTCTATTTAAACAAAAATATTACTTAAAAGATTTTGGAAATTAAAATCCCCTGGGGGGGTTCTGGAACTTTTGGTTCGGGGACCAAGTGCTCGTTCCCCAAAAAAAAAGCAGACACTAGCTGCAAATGTGGGACAACCTCTAGGGGGTATAAATTCACAAACCAGAGCATCATGATGTTGCGTAGCCTATAATATGATGTCATTCAAAGACAACACAAAAATCTTTTAAAGTGGGACAGTGAGGAGATTTTTTTAGGTTTTTTAGGATACAAATTTCTCTCAAAACTTGCACAGAAGCGATTGTAGCCACCTACCAAGAACGTTCGAAGGTGTATTGGACAAACAAGTACAAAGGAAAACAGCAACCTTTGTTTTGAACTTGCCTGTCTAACGTAATTGTTCTCATAGAACACTAAGTGCTTTGACTTTCTGTCGTGCAGAAAGAAAGTACTAAATCATCATATATATTACATAAAGACGGGGTATTGTATTCGGCTTATTCATTCAGGTGTGTGATCTAATACATTGGAAAGCCCATTCCAAATATGCAAAAAACTTGGGTTCGAACAAAAATTGGGGCCGATTCTTTCTGGAAATTCATGTCTCTTTAAAGTACCTTTTATATATTAATTTACAATACTAAAATTGCACATTAATACAATTTTGTTTATGAGATCAGATCAACCGGGAAAGGGTTTTTTTTTGATCACTTTATTTAAAATACACAATAAAACGTGAAAGACGCACCATACTTGCATGACAGGTCCCTTAAAAAGGGAATGGGATTTTTGGGAATCCCATGCTGGGCCGTCACATGACATTATTGAGGTGAAATGTCCCAAAATTGTGCCATGTGGGATGAACTCAAGACACCTGAGATAGCAGTGTGTTGGTAAGGCCACTTATTGATGGTTGGGTGCGAGAATAGAGAATTTGGCTGTTTCAAGTTAAACACAGTGCGAGGGTTAAAGGGAACCAAACATGTGTTGCTTATTGCCTATCATTAAAGACACCTATCCAGTGATTTATCCGAAGAGTCAAAATATTTGGAAATTGCAGGAATAGCTTAAAAGTGAAGAATAAGCCTGTAGAAGTTCATATTTAACTTGTCCAACTGAAGAATTGAGATGAAAATGAAGAAAACGGCAGTTTTCAATGATACAAATCTCCATTCCATTACGTGTAATAGAAGTGTCTAACGGTGTGACACTAATGACTAAACATACGATTGTTTTGTCCATGTTAGGTTGCTTTTGGTCGTTAACATTTGCACGGTATTAGGGTAGGTACCTATACTTGTACGAATGCAAAATCTTATTTTTTTCATCGAGTGGTTTATAAAGTCGAGTGGATAAACAAGCCACAACATTACAAGTTTTTTACGATAGCAATGTGCAGCGCAAGCAAATGATTGGCAGAATTTCACAGTCATGCACAGAGTGGCGTGGTCTGTATCAGTAGCCGTACAAAGTCCTTGGTTCCAATTATTTAAGACTTCAGGACATGTATATATTACCATAATAGGAATTCCATTCCTATATTCCTAAGCAGCCAGAAACAAAACTTTTGATTGGATGACAGCCCAACCACACCAGTGGATAAACTTCTCGTTCATTGACATGTAATGGATGACTGACCCATGGTATTGAGAGTATCATTATGTGTACATGCCCGATAAGACACAATATATGCTCAGCAACAAGGGCCACAGTTCAGTGGGTTGTAACTTGTAATGCATTGACCTGAACTGATCTGTGTATTCTAGGATATCATATATTATTACATAAAAACTCAGGGGGGTGTTTCTAAATTACACTTGTGAATTGAAGCTTATTGAAATGGCCATAGGAGTTCATACTTGCCTCATAGTAACAAGCGTTGTTTTAAAACCTGTTTCCTGTAGTTTCAATTTTGTTAATCTCTGTGCAATGGACGTGGTTAAAATGATTGAGAAATATATTTTATTGATAAACTACCCCACAATGTTCCATATCGCTGAAACAACCATGACAGTGGGGGGGGGGGGGGGGAGCATCACTAGGAAATGGATATGGCTGTATAAAGGCCTGGCATTTCCAAACCTGTGGTATTTCAAAACTAAAGACGGTGATCCATGAGTAATGGTTGATGCCTAAAAAGATAATCTCTCTTATACGAGAGGGTTTCCTATTTCTACAGATGAAAGTATTACACACAACATATTATAAATCTTGCTAATGTGATGGTTGTCTTTTTAAAAAGACTATTTGTGAATTTTCGATTTTCTGATTTTATTTTTAGCAAGTCACTGATAGGCCTTAAGTTGCACTTCATTGCCCCGCGTTGCCCGCGGCGAGACGCGGCGGCTATAGTGTTTAATAACTTGACAGACATGGAGTTTTTGCTGTATTGAAGCATGCAGAGCCTTGGTAATAACAATTTTTCCATTACAACAAGCTTCCACGCGAGCCGTGACAAATATAATAGGAGGATGTCATACACTAGTCTATATACATATTTCATTCAGCCAATTACCGCGCGCCGGCGAGGCCTGGCGATAATGAAAGTAATGCATCAACATTACGTGATGCCGAAGTGACCACCAGCACGAGGGTGAATTCCTATGTAAACACTACGCACGCACGAAGGCTACGGGCGGTCGGTTAGTGTTAATCCTGTTCTAAATTGAAAAAAAACGTTTGCGTAAGAAAATGGAAACCAGTGTTTGAAATTCTCAAAAACTGGAAAAAAAATATCGAAAGGTTATGGGAAAAAAGGAGTACCCGTAGAGATTTAGTTAACTTTTCAGTGTCTGCGAGAAACCGAAAAGTACCGAAAAAAAAAACGTTCAATTTTCTCGCTAGGTTCTAAGGGTAAGACCAATCACGAAAACTATTCAAACAAAACATAGTAACGACCCTAGGATCGTAAAAACCTCAATAGAACCCCTTCGTTTCCGGGGATTATTGAGCTTAAGTTGCATTTACACCACATTCGGATGACGGATGGTACGTTAGCTCTCGCCGCAGTACCAATTTCGATAATAGTACACAATTTAGACAATATCTTCGCAGTCTGTCACAAAGACTACACCGTGAAATACTCCCGGACCGCCGTACCCGAGGCGGTGCAGGTACGTGTAGCAAGGCATCATGCAAAAATCCTACTCGACCGAGGAGAGCAGCAGTGGTTATGCAGCCAGTATTTTCAGTTAAAGTAACGAATTTCCAGAACTTGAGAGAGACAGGGAATAAAGCTCAAGTGGAATCCCAATAAAGCATTTGATGTTGAGGGTACGTTTAAGCATCTTTTTGGTAGGTTTTCGACGTTTTTCTGTGACCATGTTATTGCTATATAGTCAGGCACGTCGGACGTAGTTTTGGCCCGTACCATACATTTTATGAAAAGGGGTGGATGATAGTAATATTAGCTTATAAACATGTTTTGTTCACGAAAATCAATTAACAGTTATGCAAAGACGACTAGCGATTTGCGCAAGCACCGTTATCTGTTTCAATAATATTGCAGAAAAAAGGAGGACTATGGATTTGATTTTGGTAAATCAAACAGAAAACAGAAGTAATGACAGCAAATGCTTGCAAAGTCCCGGTGAAGTTTGGGCGAGTAGACGATTATAAAGCGACTTCACGGGAATGTAGGAAATCACCTTCTTGAAGAAAAAAAGATAGAATGTAGGTAGGGGCAATAGCCGCCACAAGGGCAAAGTACTCCAGGACAAATTTTGCATCTCTACTAAAACCATTCAAGAAGCCTTTTTTTTTTATAGAGCCATATCCATTTCTTTAGTAAGTTTATATTGATTTGGATTTGTTCAGTCACGCACACCCGAAGTGCTCTGAATAAGGAGCATTGTACTCCTTGTTTTACCCAAAGAAGGAAAAGGATTCAATGCAATCAGTAATAGCTAATCCGATTTTGTAAATGAAAGGGTTTTCAAACTACTTACTTAATTCGGTGGTATAGACAAGCTATGGCAAAAAAAGGGACTAATCTCTTAGCAATATCCTCAAACCCTGGGGAAGATCTTGTTTTCCTGCTCATCCAACAGGTGAATTGGTGTTTGGATTAGTTGGCACATTGCGTTTATAAATTGAGTTAGTACGTAGTGAAATATTCAAGACAATGTTTGTATGTAACATTTATGAAGTTTATTGAATTTGGATTCGGATTTGTTCAGTTATGCACGCTCAAAGATCTCAGGAAGAGGAAAACATTCTACGGTCTTCTTTTAAATTATACAAATACACGAAGCGACATTTACAATTTAAAAAAAAATCATTAAAAATACAAAATATGGGAAACGAGCACGGGAAATGTTTTCTTTTTTTCTTTGTCTCAATTAGTTACAAACATTTCCCAAATAAGATATAAAAACAATACAACATTTTAATATAATTAAAATCAAAAACAAGGTACATTAAGCAGATTCAAAAAGAAGAAAAAGAAAAACAAAAAGGCAATCATAACGTATAACATATAAACGTCGGTAGGGGTACTGTTAAGCTCGAAACTGTATCTTAAATAAATTTTGGGAATACAAAAAAACCTAAGCATGGTTATAAGGAAAGCGAACGCAATAAGCACGGGGGATGGGGCCTATAACGATATTTTCCCCCAATTATAATAGCAACACAAACGTTAAAAGGACCCAAAGCAGCTTTGTGTAAAAGCAATACCAAGAGCTGGGTTAGATTAAAAAGAAAGAAAACCAATTCGGTACAAAAAGTTGGTAAGTCAAAACGAATTGATGATTTGAGTCTAACAGAAACATTTCACTGATGCCTGTGAATAAAGTAACATTTCAAATGCTGCAAACACCTCAAAAAGTAACGTATATCAACACCTCCTAAATGTAATGGATGCGTTCAACCTGTTATTATATGGTAGCGTAAACAAGTGGACCATGAGCCAATCATAAACAGTGCGTATGCATAAGATGAGGGTTGTTATGCTGGACCGGGTGGTTTATTAACATTTTTATGAATATTGCCAAGGTACCTATAGTAAAACTTTTCAGATTGTTTTAAAAATTGGTCGACTTTTCAGAAGGTCTAAATGCAAAAATCTACCTGAGCAGATACTTTAGTGAAAGAGATACCAACGTGCGTAGTACATAGGCCTCCATGCCTGGCCTTGTAGGAAGTTCAGGTGCAAAGAATAATTGTTGAAGATGCAGGTACCTGAATGAAATTTTTTACAAAAGCATAATACTTTGGTTTTTATAGAAAGATAAACAAATGTAATTTACATTCTGTGCGGAACTATATCCCAAAACAGGTTCTGTGGGAGTTCAAGTAATGACTTCAAAAAGTCGCGTTAGTGGCATTTGCCCTATACCAATTTTGTGTGATGGAGAGCGTGCATCTTTAAACATGTCCCGTTTCTAGGGAGGATGGTTCCGTCAACTTGTGGTAATGCATGACAATTGAAAAATTGAAATGATGAACAGTGCTCTAAATTACTTAATGGTTGTTATGAAACATGACTAAATATTATGCCAACACCAAGAATTTTTTGTGAAAGTAAATGATGATACAGTGTGGAGGTAAATTGTATTTTCAGTGTTTTTATACACATTTTTTTTTAATTTCAATTCATTTACATGTGTTTAAGTGGGGTCAAATATCAGCAGCACAGTTGGGCCGAACTACCAAACGTGCGGTTAATACTCAGTACTATATTAGTGCTATTCAGAAACAATGACAATTCTTGGCAGCTGACATCTGTATGGGGTTTTCGACTATTGGGTACTACAGTGCTCATAACTTGACAAGAATACGTGTGATCTTTGAATCAAAACACTTACGATATACTGCTATTTATACCATAATCAGTTTTAAGTCAAAGTCACCTACCCACAAGCAATTGGTCGTTTGTGCTTGGAAAATGTTAGTATCTCATCATTCTTGGGCTATTTTGGATGTAACTAATTTGACCATTGCGCGGGGCATACATTGGTGCCCCAGCGCACCCAAAATGTTTCTTGTAGGACACTGAAATTTGCAGTTATAATGTAGCCTACTGATTTTTTCAAAACCAATGCATGCTATAGAACAGGTAAAATTAAAAACCAGACAACATATTTTGATCGTGTTTATACCAGATAATATGATACATTTTCCTCTTAAATGTGATGATTCCACAAAGTACTATCTAGATGTACTTGCTTGATGTAGGCCCTCCTACTATTACTTTTAATCTTTGTTATTATGTGACATTCAAAATCTGTTAAACTGTTATCTTTTAATTCTGTAGAGTAACATGCCAGGACAAAGTTAGGTTTTTGACCGAACTAAAAACCTTTAACAATGGAATACAACTTTCCAAGATCAAGTGTAAACAGAACGAGTCCTTAAAAAGGACAATCTGCCCTAATGAATTTAGCTTTCTGACTTAAATTAGGCTTGTTATATATTTTGGCATATCTGACACTTTGCATAGGGTGACAGTGTGTTGCACCCTCTCCATGCTTTAATTTTACATAAAATTATCTTTAATTAGGCCAATCAGTTCTTTGTGTTCTTAATTTATAGATCCTGTATTTTTTTAATGTCCTTATGCACTGGTTTACTAGTACTTTACTATTTAAAGGGACACGATGAGTTTTCAGAAAAGGGCGTTCCCCTTTTTAACCGCTGGGTTTTTGGATCTTTATAATGATACCAAAGTAGTAATTCACACATGAAATGAACATAAGAAAAAACCATGTCATTTGTATGCACCTTGTAAGTTCAATACAGGGCACCTGGGGAGGCGGTCCAGGGAATAGCGGGGTAAGGCCGGGGACGGGACATAGCGGCGCATGTACAAAAAAGTATTTTGCCCGTAAGCCGGGCTTGGACGGGAATGTCGTTAGCTTTCTCCCGCCTGTAGGGACAATCATGATGATAGCTGGGGACTTATTACAGCCGGGGGAGGTACAAAAAAATTTCCCAGCTCCGCCGGGACATAAGCGGGGACTTTAACACATCATGTGTCACACCATATAAAAAACCAGGCTATCAGTGCGCAGTATCATGCACGCCCGTCAATGTTAAAAAAAATGAATCACTGAACCCAATAAATTATAGACGTTTATTCATTAATCACCATAGGTAGTGAAAGCTATTTGATATTCTGCTACTGAAGAATATTGTCATTTCATGCATAAACACGGGCATTTTAATATGAAATGAAAATCGTGAATCGCTATGGAAAATGCTCATGAAATACATTCTGTTAGCTCAAAAAACTTTTCTCGAACTGCCGCATGTTCCGATATAAATCAAAATTAATGTAATCGCGATTTTCCGACTGTTTTTGGCAGTGTTTTAATATTCCCCAGTCATTCAAATTTTCCATTAAATCGGGATCATTGCGAGTTTTTTTTTTTTTTTTGAAACCGCCCGCGCCGTCAGCCAAGTACAAGCCTGTCCAGGCTCCTGTAATGTCATGCCTCAATTTCCTGCAAGGTCCGCCCCGACCGAGGGTCCCCCTCCCTGGTGTCTATAACATTTAGAGAACAAATCTAAAAAGTATAAAAATCTATTTTTAATTGCACATAAATTTCCTTTTTTTTTATTGGACATGTGAAGAAAGATTAAGAGAAGCCACTATCAGTGATTTATATCCGAATGAGTAAAAATACCTGAAAATTGGCAGGAATAGCTTAAAGTAAGGGTAAGTCTGTAGAATCTCGTCAGTTTCTTCTTTCAACCACACGATTGACAGAAAAGGAAGAAAACGGCAGTGTTCAACAATACAGATCTCCATTCAATTACCGTGTTTTAGTAAGTGTCCGAACGACACTAATGACTAAAAATGTCCGTCTTGTCATTATATAGGTTGCTGCTTTCTGGTCCTATCATTTGCAGGGTATAATAGGACACTCTATACTTGTTACATACAACAAAAATCGATTTTTGATGATTTTTTTTGATTTCATTTAGCAATCCTGATAGTGCCCTTTAAGTAAAATTGTAACCATTTAATATTGATGGTGGGGTTTGGTTGGCTTGGGCAATAAGATTGAATGGTAACTTTTTTTTTCAAGCAAACACAATGTTTTCAAATCAAATATTTACTAACATTGTCTTTTATTTGACAAATTTACCAAACTACTGTTTTTCTCA
>JAMKCH010069652.1:0-122091 GCA_023653785.1 Ophioderma brevispina
ATATTATGTCCCTTCACATTCTGCTTTTTTTTTGTGGGTGGGGTTAGGATTAGGGGTCTTTTTGTTAGTTTGGGTAGCCCCTAAATGAAAAAAAACATGTTTCCTGTACTAAAAAAAAAAAAAAAACAACAAAAAAAAAAAAAAACAAAGAATTTAATGGCGGGTACCATATGGAACTCTTTCCTACATAACATTCTTCATTTGCACGTTAAGTCATAAGTGCAATAGCTGCCATGTGATATATCTGTGTGCTGTGATGTATTAACATGACTAAATTTCTTTCTTGGAGTCAGTGGCTCTTGAACTGGTTCTTCGGATTGTGGACTGTGTTTTAGAGCTGGGAGTTACCGTTTAATTTCCTATCCGTTTACACGGTCTGTATTTTCGTTTCGTTTAAACGTTTAAACCGTCATAACAAGTTAACGACGGCCGATTGGCGCTTCCACGCAAAATGCAATTCTTGCACCTTAAATCGTTCGTAATCGGTTACCCGGCTTTTTGCTTCGATCATACATACATCTTGACCATAAAATGTTGTTTGTACTTACCGAGTTATGTTGTAATCCACAATAAAGCGTTGAATATCCAACGATTCAAGACGAATCAATGTGGGAGCTTCCATTAGCGCTGTCATTTTACCTTTTTTGTAGATCCCCTGTAATTGAAGCACCACATAATTGGGCCGTGTTATGCGGTTTACTATGCCGAAGTCGCTCCACTCACGTAAAAATTGTAAACGGGGGATTTCCCGGTTGTTCCGGTAAAGTCGGAAACATTTCTAGAAGAAGCATTGGAACTGTTAACGTTTACTTTTCACTGACGGCGGTAATTTGGTGAAAATTTGATCATAAAACATAATACTGAAAAAAAGTTAGTAGGCGTTTGCTGCCGTGGTAAACGTGTAGTGGAATTTTCCTAAACCGTGGGGTTTTGTGAGCCTTCCGTTCGTGTAAACGTTTAAACGGATACACGTCACAGCACTAGGTGTTCCAGGGGCTTTTTTTCCCTGTGTTTGTCATGTAATAAGACTCGCTGAGCATTCGTCCACGTCCAATTTCTTCATGGTAGTACCACCAGGTCTACCGCTCTGAGAAGAATGGATCACCTACCCAGATGTACACTCTCCGGCCAGAATCCTTATTTTTTGGCCGCATAGACTGAAATAGTGTACCCAGCGGTCTGTCTCCCCCGTCATGAGTTGCCTACGTGGTTACACCGTCTCTCAGTGCGCGCGGTATTTCTCATGGCCATTTTGTTTTTGTTGACCTCCAGCGTTAGCTGCAGGACCACTTAGCATCTTTGTGCGTGTGTTATGGTATGGATGTGTATGTGTTTGTGTGAAGTGGTTCAAAAATTGAATTAAGGTTTTTTTTTAAATTGACCCATTGAAAAGTTTACTTCAATTGGAACCACAACTTCCATCCTAGGTGCACCATGGATCCCTCATATGTTGCATGAGGTCAAAGGTCATAGTAATATGTGAAGTCAAGTTGAAAAATGGCTACAAATGTAAAATTGATCTAAATTAAAACTTGAAGTTCAATTGGAACCAAACTTTGTCCATAGGTGCACCATGCTATCCTCATATGTTGATTGAAATCGAAGGTCACGTGCCATGGTCAAAGGTCAGCTTATATTCTTTGAATTAGCGAGCCGAAACCAGAACCGCGAAATTCTAGTTGAGATAATTGGTTGGCATATATTTTGCATTTTTTATTATTATGTGCGGGAATAAGGGGGGTGTTTGATGATTCCCGATTTGAATTTCGTACTATTTTCCTACAAAAAACGTTCTAAAATTCTAAGCTAGAACAAGTGTAATACGCCCTCATTTCAGTATTTCATCCACTCTCAAAAATGGCGTCGTGGTAACAGCGGGGTAGCTACGTGGTCGCTGCGTGTCTAAACTCCGGTAACTGTCTACACACATCCACCTTCTCTCCACCTAGTTGCCAACTACAGGGTAGCCAATGCGGTAGGTACAGCAAGTGCCACATCCTGGATACCTAATACTATGTACTTTGTAGCCCTATCTTGCAGCTACTGCGTCGCAATTAGCCCAGTGTGTACTGTGTAGTAGCTGCCGTTGTAGACACGGTGTAGCGCCGTATAGTCTACCATGTGAGAAAAACATAAGAAACCGGTCGTGTCAGTAGACCCCATTAATATCACACCAACAACTTGATGGTGATTTCTCAATATGCTAATGTGCATGGCTCATTGAACTCTACAAAAATGAAACTGTAAGCTGTACAGTTTGAGAAAGCAACTAATAAGAAACAGTGTAGTTTAAGTTGTTCTTGTATTAGAGAGAATTTTACGCTGCCTTCAGAAATCACAGCAACGTTTCTTCATCTTACAGCATAGGAAAATCTGTTAAGATGATCAATCTATAAAAAAGAGACAGAGGACCTCAATCAGCATGATCAGTCAAGCATTTTTTTCTGGGACACCATGTGTAGCGCTCTTATTGAATACATAACTAGTAGAAAGGCCTCGGTGGTGTCGGTTGTCAGATTGTTACGGGATACCGACGACATCGGCAAGTCTTTCCTGTATCTCAAGGCTTGAAAACCCAGCACCGTGACTGATTGAAGGCTGGCAGTCCATGTCTACATGACTGGCATGGCTATGGGATGGCCGATTTAAGTGCAGGTATTCCTGGCGAAAGGTGATAAGCGTTAGGATAAACGATGATGGTTGTCGCCGGTTACTGTAGCGATGGAATTCGGTGGGAATTGGCGAGCTTTTGTTGGCTGTCAGCATTTTGATTTTTTTTGCCATGATTGATTGACTGACTGACAGATTGATTAATTGTTTGTTTGGTGTGATATCAAAGAAAGGCATTGAACAGGGCTCTTGGAAGGACTATTCAACTTCTTGGAAGAAAACCCCTCAGAACCCAATTGCCTTTCCTTCTTGGGATGTGTAAAGTTATAACATCTTCTATAATACCGGTGCTCGGTCTGTCTGTCTGTCTGTGTGTCTATCTGACCGCGTGTATTTTCTCGGAGAGCGAGGGACGCATGTTCCTGAAACTTGGTGGGTGGGTGCCTCTTGACCGTCCAAAGACCAAGTTTGTATTGTTTAGTGGATCAAAGGTCATCAGGGGTCTTTCAAGGTCAAAGGAGGTCAAATGGGTAAACGTTGGTGTATGGACATGAAACTTGGAGGGTGGGGTCGATTGTTGATGCTGAAAATTTTAAAAGTCACAACAAGGTCATCAGGGGTCATTCAAGCCAGGTGATCGCGAAACCCAGGGACTGTCTAATATAGATGAGAGTCAAAGAGAGGCATGGTAGCCTTTGTGTGCTGTGATTTGAAATGCTTAGCAGTGCTTGTGGGGAACTACCCTGTGTAAAGTCTGTAAGGAAATAAGGGGAAAATATATGCAAAACCTTCATTGCTCCATGTTTTCCTCCAATGATAATCATAAACCTCCCAGCCTTGGACACTGGCTGGTATTCTGAAAGGGAGTCTAACCTTAGACCCAGGTTTAAGCCAGGGTTAGTCCTACATGAGTGGGCCTTCTTTCCTTCTAACATGCTCTAAAAGTGTGCTGTTAACTGGGTGTAAAGTTAGACTCCCTTTCAGAATACCAGCCACTATCAGTGATTCACTCAAGAGTCAAAATATTCAAAATTTGCAGGAATGGCTTAAAAGTGAAGTATAAGGCTGTAGAATTATCATAGGTTACTGTGTGCAACTGAAAAATGACAGAAATGGAAGAAAACAGCATTGTTCAAAGATCTCATTCAATTAAGTGTTGCACCAAGTGTCCCTACCGAGAGTAATGACTCAAATTTTGTCCTCATTAGGTTGCTTTCGGGTCTTAGCACTTATAGGGTATGTTAAGGACACTTATACTTGTTTCAGACAAGCAAAAGTGTTTTTTTTTTTTGGATTTAGAAAATCACTGAGAGTGTCTTTAACACAAGCTAAAGCATACAATATCTTGAGTATTGGCTAAAATAATACTCTCTAATTTTGGGTGCGGATTATAAAAGAATAGGAGAGATTTTTGCTGAAAATTAGAATATCTATACTGAAATTACTGTTTTCATACAAGGATTTTTTTTTAGTTTTTTCCCCTTTGAATCTGGAGTACTGGAAGTCAATTTGTCATTCTGTTTAACATGAGAGAATTAATTTCCAAGTCAACCAATACATTAATATCATGTAGGCATTTTACGATATAGTGCATACCCCATGCACAGGTTAGAGCAGGCCAACACACCTGGGTAAAATGTGTAATATATGCACATCTTTCTCATAACGTGGGTCATTAGCGGCACACGTAGCCAAGTGTTTGACGTAATATACGACATAGGATATTCATGACAGCATGGTCCCTTCATAATGGCCTATTGTAGGCTACAATGGAAGCTATTGATTTTCTTTATGCTCTAGCTCTTCTGGCCTTATAATAGGTGTGTGTCTGTGAACATGTACTTGGGCAGTAGCCTTTGTATGACCTTACGGTACCGATTGATGCGATATTGAAGCAGCTTGGAGAATTATTTGATTTGTCGGTTCTAGAATTCTACTACTAGCAAAAGGTTTTTTTTTTTTAAATAACTCTGAACAATATTATTTCTTTTTCTTTCACCATATCATTAACCCTGAAGCTATTTGCTTATTGCTTGTTCCGATTTATGTGTATTGTGTTCTCTACTTGATATGAGAGCCTGGCACTTGCACATACACCCCATCAAGTACCGTGGGAAACGAACTTGCAGTTTCGATGGTAGACGCAATAACGCATGTTGCATCTCCCTATTCAACACTGCGCTAATATTGATGGTTAACCACTAAAACGGCGGTTTTTTGCTTATATCTTGGGAATGAAATGGATTTGAGGGCTCAAATTTCAGGACGACAATGAGAAAAATACGGCCTTTCATCTGATATAAAAATCGATACTACTTCCGGGTAAATCAGGGGGGTCCCAAAGACGATCGGAACACGCACCTTTAAAGCATAGTGTGACAGTTTAAATTACCTCCCAAATGTGTTCCAATTAGATTGTTTCAGTTTTAAGGAATTACTCAAAATTGGTAATTTGTTAATTTATGCATGATGCTGTGAAGCAGCTATATGTTAACTTCTGTGAGTGTAGTCTGCAATGAATAATTAGGAATTTTATACTGGCCAGTTGCATATAATGGCAATAAAATTAAAGTAGCTCTTTGGGAATTGCTTTCTAAGGTCATTAAAATATATGTTAGAGAATAATATTTACCATGTCTGCTTGACTCAGGCATTATCAAATTGTCAAATTTTATTTTAGCGCCCCCCCCCCCCACCCAGAAAATGCAAGATTGTAGTCAGCGTGGTGTGTATGACTAGTAGTTTTGAGCAAACTGTCAAAATCTCTTCAGGCATTATTTTTTACCCAGTTTTCTCCTTCGAAGAACTTGACATGAGACTCAAGTCCCATCTTGACTCGCCTCAACTGGTGACTCGATGTGACCTCAATGATTCCATTCAAGACTGGACTTCAATGTAGTCCCTGACAATGATAAGAATTATTTCAGTGAAGGAATAACTAGACTAGAAAGGAGAGAAAGAAAGAAAGGCAAGAGAGGAAGAAAGGAACTTGTGCTAGAGAATATTGGATTATATCATTCAAATGGTTACTCGCTACAGCATAAGGAAAGGGCATTGCTGGTAATTAATGAGGCCTATGAACACGATCAGTTCATTCGATTCATGTCTTTCGGGCATGATGACTATCAGGCCTATGAGCACAAGCGGTTTGAGCACCTTTGCTCTTATCTATTCCCTCTACGTGTTGTGACTTGCTCCGGCTAGCCGGCCGACTGGCCAGCTCACTGGCGGCACAGTTCCTGTTTTTTCAACGTTATGAAATGGACGGAGGTCCTGCTATGAATATCCAAGTCTTTTATCGAGCGCTGATCGCCAAGGTCAAGAAACTTGTAAGTGTAATAGAGATGGGGTCCAGATCAAAAGGTAGAGTGGTTTGAGAAAGAGAACTGAGAAAAGTGACCCAATTTTGAACAGGAAAGCTCTTTCACTGTTTAGTGAAGTCCCATTTTCATTTGTGGGATGCCACATGGGTAGTATAGCAATTAAGTGTTGGTTAAATCCAGAAAGGAATTAAAGGGGAATGGCCCGATTTAAGTCTATAAATTTTTCTTCGTGATAGAATGGCCTTCAGCCAAAAACCCCATCTGTTAAGTTTCACGCCGATATTTCAACCCATTTTGAAGTGAGAGCTAAA
Source organism: Ophioderma brevispina (assembly GCA_023653785.1). Taxonomy (NCBI): domain Eukaryota; kingdom Metazoa; phylum Echinodermata; class Ophiuroidea; order Amphilepidida; family Ophiodermatidae; genus Ophioderma; species Ophioderma brevispina. The sequence continues at coordinate 6,245 of JAMKCH010069652.1, forward strand.
ATGCTATATCATGTTTGATTATTCTTCTGATATGTTATGATCTAAGGCAGAATTTGCTGGTTACTATTTGTTGAGTTATCAAGATTGAGTCATAAGGAACTCAAAATTACAAGTCGGTCAAAAAGTAACCGTTTTCTTCGAGTCACAAGTAAAATTAAGTCATCAGGGTATGAGTTAATAGTTTACATGGATATAACCAGTTTTGAGTTATGAAGTAACTCTGGATGAGTCATTAATAGAGTTGAGTTGCAATTTTTATCAAGCTGTAACTTTGAATTCATTTTAAGTTATAAAGATAAACTCATAGTATTTGAGGTTTTAGGTTGTAATTCCGCTAAAGGAGTTGAATCACAGGGATGTTGGTAGCCGGTGGTTACTCCTAGGTTGTCATATTTTTCTTACAGTGTCTCTGATTGGCCCAATATCATGATGTAACATGATATAACCTCCGAGTAACTAATTAAAATAGATCGTCTATATATCTATATTTACGGCATGTTATGTGTAGTACTATTTTTATCTGAAGGGTTATAAAATAAATTGGCCCAACTCTTTAATTCAGTTAGTCACTGCAAGGTGGAATAGGTTAATCGGGAAAAGAAGAATGATAAATGGATGCTTTTTACTTCAGTGATGAGAACCCGCTTGATCTTGCACTCGTCTATCAGTCGGGCCGGCGCAAAATGCTCTGTGCTACCAACGTCATCCGAATCCATCAAATGCATAGACTTTGAGTGTAATACTTCCCATCGTAAAAAGGGTCCCTTGTAGTTGTGCCCCCCCCCCAAAAGGGAGGGGAGTCCAGTGTGATTTCTGGTAGGGTATAGACCGTATTCAATATGACGTCAGCCACCAGACATGTTGGTGGACAAGATGCATACATTCCAGGACTACAATACATTAAGCTGTCAATCGATCCATGTTTAGCGATTGCACAGGGATCATTGACAGGTGAATTTATTGTAGAACTGGAATGCGTCTATCCACCAACATGGCTGGCTATTGAATACGGTCTATAATTGTGTGTGGAGATTTAGAATGGAATTGTGACAGAGGGGAATCAACATGCTGGCAGTTGGGAGAACCACTTGACACCTTTGCTAAAATTCTCTCTACTCTAGATTCATGTCAAAAATTTACTTATGTACGAACATTTTCTGTGCTAAAAAAGCACAGAAGTAAACTTTGTGTGTAGGGAATATTGTAGGTCTGCATGGGATCACATGTTATCCACTTTAGGGTCAAAGATCAATAATCAAAGTGCATTATGTTTTTAAAAATAATGAAATTTCCAAATGCTTTGACAATTCAACCATTAAGTTACAACTATTATGGGGTACTGGCTACGTGTAGGGTGATAGGGCCCGTAGCCAGTACTGAGGGAAAATATTGTGCACTAGTTTCCCCGATATAAACTTGTATTCTTTTTGCACGCATCCGACTTCAGGACACGGAACTTTACATCTTTCGGTTCTTATAATCTTAAAAAAACTTTGTATCCAATTTGAGTTAAGTATAGGCACTCTGCATGCAATATGGGATTGTGTTTTAAACCCAACTTTTGTATGTGACCCATTCTGTCCATCGGACCAATATTGACATTCATGCAATTGAGATTGGCAAAATTACTTGGCCCATGATAATAATGATGAAAGATAATTCAAGACGAATTGTGGGATTTGAAGGTGCTATGTCTTATTCGCTAATAGCCTCATTCCCAGGGAACCCAGATTTTAACCGGAAGGTGGTAAAATTTTGGTATCGGAAGAAAGCTAACGATTGTTCTCATTGACCTTGTGAAATCTTAGGGCTAAAGAAATGTTTGGTTTGGATGATGTGCGTGAAAATATCCCCTTTTTGGTCGACCAATAGTAACCCTACCAGACCGGGTCGTTTTGCCGGGCGACGGCCCAAATGCAAGGAAACAATCTATTTTTATTTTTATAAACGGCCAGATGCAACTAGAGCCAAAGCTTGCCGTTTCATTGCATCTCGCCGTTTTTCCCGGCACAGGGATTAAGGGCGTAAGTCATAACGGCCCAGATGCTCAACTACACACCTCGCGCCATTTTCTCCCGGAAGAACTGCCCAGACGCAACGAACCACATCGCGTCATTTTACGTGAAGACGGCCCAAATGCAACTAAAGCACATCGCGCCATTTACCGGAAAGCCGGCCCAGGTGCAACGAAAAACATCGCGTGAAAATGCAGCAATAAAACAGGGTAAATAAATAAATAAATAAATCAATAAATAAATAACACACTGATCTGCATAAATTTGTAGCTTATCGTTCGCCAGTCCCGTTAGTGGCGCTATTATACGTCTCCCTCATAGTCGTCCGTGGCGCTATTATTCTACGCATGCTCCAGTTGTACTCATGAATACGTTATGCATAATTACCCCAATAGCTTATCGAAAGGGTGGCGCTCTCACCATCGAATCGAAATTGTCTATGGCATTTGGTAGCAGTGTCCCCACCCTCCTGATGAAAAGCATGCGCCTTCTGTCGGGCAAACGCCCAAATGCGCGAAAATGCATCGCATCAATTTCCAGTCAATAACGGCCCAGAGCAACGAAAAAACATCGCGTCATTTTTCCTTTTCCGGGAAAACCGGCCCAAATGCAACGAAAACATCCGCGTCATTTTCCGGGAAGACGGCCCAGGTGCAACAAAACATCGCGTCATTTTCCGGTAAGACGGCCCAGATGCAATGATGAACATGAGAGTCTTTGCGCACCAAAATAGTTGTTGACTGCCCATGCAACGGAAAGCATTTTCCGACCGGTCCGACGTTTTCGTTGCCTCTCATTTCCTCTCGCCGCGTTATGTTAATTTACACAGTACACTTTCAAATGGTTGAAATTCGACGCGAAACGTTAGATGCGGTTTTTCGGGTGAAGTCCCATTTTATCAATGACAAATTTAAAGATTTAAATTGGGTCTCCCCCTTAAAGGACAACAACTTTGCAATAACACCCCCTTAAATCTACCTGTTTTCTCATTACATCAGATAACTCTATCACTATCAGATAGCTGGTTATCCATGGATTAAATAGGTGGGAGGGGCAGGGAATTTAATCACCCTTCACCGCATTAATAAATTCCCCTCCTTTTAGAAAGCACATGTGAAAATTGTCATGTTACTAGTACTTAACAATTCAGCCAAACCACTACAACATGCAATATGTGTGTGGTACGTATTGAAAACAAAAAAACTTTGTCACCACTTGGCTCTTACCATCGAATGAAATTCCTTCTCAAATTGGCCTGCGCAATTAGAGCTAAAAATAATTCCCATCTATTTTATGTGATGGAATTAGAGGCCGTGTGGAGACGGACGCAGCAAGGCGAAGATGAATAGGAGGTAAAAAAAAAAAGAAAAAGAGAATGGTAGTGGAGGTAATAGAGTATAGAATGAATTTCTTCCCTCTGTGTAATGTAGAGAGCTGGTGTGAGCCTAACACGGGTTAGATACTAGGGCATGTACGTCACAGCCTCTTACTGATGCGGTGATTTAATTTGCTGGCCATTGGACCGGTGAGGTCAGGTGGTAGGTAAGGTGGCATACTCGTAGATCCCTGATAGAATGGCTGGCTCAGGGATTCACAGATAAATCTTTTTCTCAAGGTGGATTGTAGTTCAGTGAAATGGGGAAAAAGTTTGGTTTTTGGTGTTTTTTGATAAGCTTTTCATCTAAAATATGAATAATGGCAGTTAGTTTGATAAAATTTGGGGTACATGACATCAATTTCTTTGCCAAATTCAATCACACTCCCTGTCTCCCTCTCTGTCCAATTCCCCCTCTCTCACTGTGTTCCATCCCATTTCTTTTCCCTTCCTCACCCCATTCTTTCCCTTCCCCACCCCCTTCTTTCCCTTCCCCACCCCCCATTTCTCTTCCCTTCCACCCCATTCTTATCCCTTCCCACCCATTCTTTCCCTATCCCCACACCATTCTTTCCCCTTTCCCCTACCCCATTCTTTCCCTTCCCCCCACTCCCCATTCTTTCCCTTCCTTCCCCACCCCTTCTTCCCTTCCCCACGCCATTCTTTCCCTTCCCCACCCATTCTTCCCCTTTCCCACCCATCCCTATAAATTCTCACCCTCATTTCTTTCTCCTATCCCTATTCTTATCCCTATTTCTTTCCCATATCCTTATCCCTAATTCTTTCCCTTATCCCTATTCCTCTCCACCACATCTTACCCACTCACCTCTGTTTTCTCCTCGGTTCAAAAATCTCTGCTCCTCTCCACGTCTCCCCTTCCTAACCCTCCCCTCCCTCTCTTCCAACATGGTCACTATCATTTTAAACATCTTCAGCCCAACGTTTCCTATCTGTAATTTCACCTGAGACGTTGCATTATAAATTGATGCAATTTCAGCAATCCCTCTGTGATGTAACAGCTATATTGATATTTGGCTTATCATCTTTAAAACATCACCTCCCTAATGCATGGTTCGCTGTCTGTCATCGTAACCCGATACGTCTCCTTGAGATATTAGTGGTTAATTGGCACCATAGCAAAGACTGAGTTAGGTGCTACTACCACGTTTTTTTTTTTTCTATTGGCAATTTTGTCACCCATAGCCAGCCCTTCACCGACGGGGAAGTTCCGTTTGCAGGTTAGAGCATAGAGCCATCGTGCCTGCAATGAAGATCGTAACTCTTAGCACGCTAGCTAGCTCAGCTGACGTGTATTTGGGGCGATCACTAACAGAGCACGCGATGCACAGTACAGGAAATGAGGTTGACGGAGTGTAGCCGAGTGGGGGCAACTCCCAAATTGTGAATGGAAATTGGTTGGAATATTGGTAATGCCGTTGCAATATCGCCGGTCGGGGGAAAAGCGACTGATACACAAGGCATACTTGATGGGTTTTAAAATAGCAGAATGGAGGAGCGTCAGTAGGAGGCTTGTCCCATACTGTTGTTTTGTTACTAAGTTTAGCTGACTTTTTTATACATCATGCTGGGCTGTCCGGTAACGATTGTTACTGAATTGTTGTGTCATTAGCAAAACTGTTGGATTGATAAGGAGAATGACAGGATTTCCGGAGTTTATTGACCAATGTTTGCCATGTTTGTGGTTACACACACAACACACAATGAATGCTAAATGTAGGTCAATTGTTACTGACTTACAATTTTGTTTACTCTTTGTTAAGGTAGTCATCCCCTTTGTGATTTAGACACAAGTTGGTCAATGTTTCTGATTGTAGGTAGCTGTCATTACAAGGATTGTAATGCTAGCTTTCCAAGTGTTGCATTTCATTTAAGTCTTGGTAGTTTTGTACGCATCCACAGAATTGTGTGTAGGAAAATGTCACTGACTTCCCTTCGTAAGAGAAGGACCTTACACTTCCCCAACATCATTTTGCTTCTTTTTATCTCATCAGTTCCTTTTTCAATGTGAAAGTACTACTACCAGCTTTTGTGAAGATTTTACCACCTAGCTAATTTTAGTCTAATTAGTTCATATGCTCCGGATTTTCAGCCCCAATCCTAATTATTGTAGTAGTCTGGCGATTTAGATATAGGGATTTTTTGGAAGTATGGGTTACACTTATTGGATCATGCTTATACAAACTGACCCGGATTAAACTTCATATTGGAACAGCAACGATCAAGGCCAAGAACCAGATGGATTACACAGATGACCTCTAAGACTCCATGTGACCTTTGACCCTGCTTAAAGTATCAGAAATCAAAACAAAAACCTCAACGTCTTACATCAGCCTTTTTCAAAAAAATCAGAAAAAAAGTAGGGCGTTCCTGGTTGCAAGTTGACTAAGGATGCGAGAGCTTGCTTATTCTTAGTTCTCTCAATTACCTTTACGTAGGCTAGGGCAACTATCTGCAGCATTAAGGACACGGCTGGCAGACAATCTATTTTGGGGCCAATTTTCAACAGGTTAACCCAACGAGACGCAGGTCGCTTCACCATTTCGCTTATCAGCAGGTTCCTACCTCAGCCTGGAACAGAAATACAAGAAAAACACTATCTGTGCTCTATCTCATATTGAATTTCATCTACATTCCACAACTTGTTTTGTCCACTTGAAGATCCTGCTTTGTATTTCATGTAACCGTGAAAACGAGTATGGCCATATTCGTTATAATCCCAACCCCAGTTTTGAAAGAATTATGAAAAGAAGTAGAAAATTCCTGTAATCTTGTCATAAGTTCTTTAAGTAGATTACATACATCTTCAATCCATTTCTGTTTTGTAGTTTCTTGTTGTATTTACTTCAAATTAATTTGTCTTTGCTTCAGTTCATTTACAGATACTTGATGCATGATATCTCTGATATGGGGGAAAGGAGTTGGCGCAGCGTATTTCCTAGGCTTTCACCAATGAGGGGTCCAGGGTTCGAGTCCCAGGATAGGTGGTAGTGGCTCGTTCTCTGTGGCTTTCTGTGGAATGTGGTTCTCGACATCAATACTCGTTTTCCCGCAGTTTTCTCAGGGTGATTCCGGTTTCCTCATGCCTCTAAAATCGAGCCTTCTTGGCATAAATCTGTTCTGGTATTATGGTTTCTCTGATTGTGATGAGAGCCTTCATGGCTGCTCGCGCACAGAGCCTTGAGCATGTTTACAGGGATATGTCGCGCATTTTATTAAAAATACACATTATTATTATATTATGAGCGCACATCTCATTTGACAATTGATATAACTGGATCTGAATTTAGCTCTGATATTAATTTGGATGCTCTGTTTGTATTAGGTGGAGATCCCCCATAACCACCCTTAAATTCAATCTAATTTCATGGTAAAACAGGTTGGGACACTATACTAGGGTCAGGACAGTAATAATAGTGGTAATGCCATACAGTCTCAATTCAATAGATCCCTTTTAAAATGTTTACCTTAAAGATTGTTATTTAAAATTTTAAGATTTAAAATATTTAAAACTTGACATCTCCAGGAATGGACCTGTCATGACTCAATAGCTCAATATTTGTCAATTTTGTGAGGTCATTATTAGAAGTTCAATCACAGCGTTGCATCAAGGCTTTTGCACCCCAAAAAATTGCCACAATTTTCTGCACACCTAATTTTCACCCTATGATCTACTTGGAACTACATAGTACAGGATCTCCAATTTTCAGTTTATTAGCATGTTATTGCAGCAATTCTTGTAAATAATATTTCCCTGATAACATGTAAAATCTGTGCCTAATTTTTTTTTAAAGAAATAATTTTAACATTTGTCAAACATTTTGCTGTTGCAGTGGCCATTATTTTTACACATTTAGAAAATCCATTCGTCCAGTTGAAGAGGGGAGACCTTTTTTGCCTGGCCACCCAAGCTCTCTCTCTCCGGTCATCATCTAGTTCATCGATTCCATTAGTTGCCATTGGTAACATATATTCTTGCCAGAGATAAGGTGGATGGGTGTTTTTAGTCAGTAGACTTTATCTCCTGGATTTTGAGAGGAAATATTAAAAGAAAGAAGACAAGAAGACAGAGGGAAAATAGGAAAGTGTCCTGGGGGAAAATTTGAAAGTAAGAAAAAAAAATGTCTTTGATAGTGTTATTTCTGTACCAACTGAGGTTTGGCATCTTGGATTTGGAGGAAATCTTCTTCCTTGTAGCCGAGATGGGCCATGATATGGAGGAAAGGTTTAATAGAGGGCAACAACTCCAAACTTCTTGACAAGGTCTCATGGCTGATGATGAGGTACATCCTAACCAAAAGAACTATGAGGAAGATATTCCTAGCATTTCAACATTGGGAGGACAAGAGTTGCCTGAGAAGTGACCATGGTGTTTTAATAGTAGATGGATGCAGGGTAATAAAGATGCTTTAAAGATGCAGAAAGAGTGTGGCAATGATGCAGGAACCATTTTCACCACACTACACACACATCGTGCTACCACACCTGCCATACGAAACATAAACATACACGCACACGTGCATAAACACTTCTAACCCATTTCAAAAAATCTAATCTAGTGCAAGGGGGATAAGGTAGGACCTTACCATTTATAACACTTGTTAGATATAAAAGAAAAGTGTTAGCCAAAGAGTAGGGGTTGTTAAATTAAATATTGTGCATCAGGTATACTGAAGAAAGGAAAACAGGTTGATGTTATATTACAGGAAAATTAGCCTTAATTGATATCATAGAAAGGAAAGGTGGAGGTGCAAAACTTGGCGAGCCCAAAAGTGATGGTTGGGGGGCGGGGGGGGGGTACTTATATAAAGAATGGGAGGTCACAGTACGACATGGAGCAGAAAGAGTCCCACATTTCAAACCTCATGTACAGTGTATATTATCTTTTCTTGGTTCAGGTTTTGGTTTAAAAAATGGGACTGCACAGTCGGACAATTCTTCTTTTTGTTGTCAATTTGAAAATCTTACAGGGGTGTCTTGAACTTGTGTGAAAATAATGAGAAGCACCATGGCAAGATTTGATGAAGTTAGCCTGAAACATTACCAAAATGTTCAACTGCTTAACAAAAATGTTAATGCGTAGGAGGATCAATTTTAATTAATGATAATTTATTTTGGGTCACTGAAGATTCTCAAAGATTGTCATAAGTACTTAAAACAATATTACCCTTTGCAGAATATAATCAACCCTAGTATCCTTTAATATCTCCCCAAATATTTAAATGCTTCAATGTTGTGAGTGGGAAATGTGTTCCCGTCACCAGTGGAGTTACTGCACGGAGTATATATTGATCAAGAGTTAGGCTTATTTTGGTGGCAGCGGTGGATTCTGTGTCAAGATTCATGTTGAACAAGGCACTTGACACTACATGTTATAAATGATCACACATATATGAGAGCATACACAGAACCCTCCAGGAATCCCTCCCCCAGGAGCCTAAGGACCTGGCTGAATACCGAATGGGCACAATATATACAATGCATTCGAGAAAAAATGGAGATCGACCTGTCATGTTCCCTGTGACGCACATCCGAGAAATCAAAAACCCGGAGATCGTCATCCGCGCTCCTGGCTGAGCGAAATACAGCGCCGTGTCTTATAATGCATTTGCCGAAATTGAAGCCTGACCTTTTCTGATGTTGGTGACAGCACAATAAGAACATCAAAATCCAACCCTTTCAGGGTTAAGTAATAAGCCGTAGGACTGGTGGTGTCACGAAATGGGAGTGCTCTGACTAAAATGCATTCCAAAAAAAAATTGTCTGACCTTTACATTGACTGTAGATAGCACATACAAAACTCTTTAAGACTTTAAAGAGCCTCAGGACCACACTAAAATGAAAAAACTGGAACACCATTCGTGTATGATGCATTTGCAAAGATTGAAAGCCTGACCTTTCATCGCTGATCATACGCATAATATATAGAACTAACAGCATCCTCCTAAAAGCTTTTCAGAGCTTTTTGCATGCAAGAGGACCAGGCTGTGAATACAATGCCGCAGTAGCAGCTAGTCTTTAACCCCTGAACACTACCGTGTCTTTCTAAGTATTTCTGATTGTCTATTAAACATCTAGTATCATCCAATAACCATTGAAATTCATCATCAGCTTCCAAATATTATTGAACTGTTAGCCCTTTTTAACCCCCACCACCCACTTATTCTTAGTAACATGTTGCGGATTGGCAGAGAGAAAAGGGCATAAGTTCCATTTAGACCAATTGGAAGGAGTGTTATGCAAAGGGTTGAAACTCATCTTCACCAAAAAATGAGAGGCCAAGAAGTAGGCTGAATTGCAATGGAACATCCATGGGTTGATAGCTCGGTAATCCAAGTGGTTAATTTCTATGCAGTTTACATTGATTGCGCAAAGTTGGGGATTAGAAATTGGTAGCAAATTTAAGACACAAACCCGTGGGAGTTGTTATCAGTATAACATTATGACCCGCTGGGATTATGTCAGTTGTATATTTCGCAAAATGACAATAACCATCACTTTGATAGGGAAATCAATTAAAATAAATGGCCTATTGCATTAAAAAACCTTGCGGTGCAATAGCACATCATGCAGATGTTAAACTTATGTTCTATTTCAAAAATATCTCCCGAGTCCCGTAGAAACAAGAGTTCCAATTGGTAAAATTCCAATCATTTTAAAGGGCGTGTTCCGATCATCTTGGACCCCCTGATTTAACCCGGAAGTATCAATTTTTGAAATCAGATGAAAGGCCCCGTATATTTTCTCATGCTTCCCTGAAATTGTAGGCTTCAAAATCCATTTCATTCCCAAGATATGACAAAAAAACGCCGTTTTTAGTGGTTACCCACCAATATAGCACAGTATTGTATAGGGCGTTGCAATATGCATTTTGCTTCACCATCAAACCGGCAAGTTTGTTTCCGCACAGTTACTTGATGGGGAGTCTGTGCAAGTGCCAGGCTCTCATATCATGTAGAGAACACAATAGACATAAATCGGAACAAGCACCTTTAAGGAGGAAGCACATTTCTTTGCGGTGTACTCTTCATAAAACTCATTAGCAAGGTTAAGTGTTAAAGCTGACAAAACTTTAGTTTATCATGTTACATTGTAGAAATTATGCTAGTATTTATCAGTAAATTTGTTATAATACTTCTACTCTAGGTATTTATGGTCAAAGGTTTTTCTAAGTTGCAAATCAACTTCCTGAAGTAATGTCTAGTATAATGGTGGAATCGCCCTTGAACATCTCAAAGTTTAAAAGATTCAGACAGTCACAGACTATTTTTATCCCCTGGCTTGAAAAGCAGAGGGGGATATTGCGAGGGTACGAATGTCCGTGTGTATGTGTGTTCCAGTTTGGTTAGGTTTTGGTTAGGTTTTTGTTTTTCACGTCTCCTTCGAAAAGTTTAAGTCCGATTTAAACCAGACTTGGGGTTAAGGTGCAATAGGGTTCGTCATAATGTGGATGATGTCAAAGGTCAGACAAAGGTCAAGGTCATCTGAGGTCATGTTTCCAGGCTGCCATCTTGCCCGGGGGATGTCGCAAGTTTACTTGGACGTATTTTTTCATGTGTTTCTCCTGTTCAGTACCGTAATTTCTTTTTAAATGTGTACAATTACAAAACACTTTGTTTCATTTGAATGCCTGTCTTTTATTCATTTTTCAAATAAAATGCAAAAAAAATCTACTTCCATTTTATAAACAAAAGCTACATGCTCTTATACTTAACATGTTTGGAAACAAGCTAAAACACCAAAAATCTGTTTACCCCATCATTGTTTTTAAATGCACAAGTGTTGAATTCCTCATGGGCACTTTCATAGTTTAAGTTAGTTAACCAAAAGTTTACATCCGGTTTTGTCCCTGCTAAACGGTGTGGTCCAGAATACTCCCTCACACTCAGCAACGCTGCTGTGTGAGGATTTTATTGAGCAAAAGATAATTGACCCGGTCAATCCACATTTTCGCGGCAGGTGCCTAGCTTTGAGCAACCACACCCACCTCAAGGTACATGTGGCTGGATGGCTGCCCATTAGCTCTCCGAGCTGACGCCCTTTGGTAGATCTTCTTTTTCTTCTACCCAGGGTAAACCAGCTACCTTCCGCATCAGATTTCCTTAGAAACCCAATTGGGTGACGGTTTAGCCGCCGACAACTGGCCCCTGGGACAGGTAGGGTTGGTTACCAGTTACAGTTTTATCCGGCCCCACAAAAACCTGACTGACCACTTTATAATTACTAATAATTCTTTGACTGCCTTATTCTAGATTCATTTCTTGATTAAAAGCACATCAAATTCTTTTCATCAGAGATATTTTAAAGAAGCTCCACAGTGCTGGGTACCATCCACATATAACCCTTTTGCTGTAAATAGGTCCCTCGGACACCAAACTTCCCATCATAGCACGGCTCAAGTGGAGGAAATTTAATAAAAAATAGGCTAAGGAATTAATGTTACTGCTAAAAACATATAAAAACATTAGTGCCGTGAATGCCACCACTCTTACTTTCGCAACTTTCCTGAAATCGTCATTACATGATTTCAAATAATTTAACCCCGCTTTTTTTAAGTTAATTTGGTCAGATGTTGTTTTTTGCATAATGGTATGCTTATACCTAATATTAAATACAAAACTGGCCTTATTTCGAAATAATAGTTTCCATACTTCGTCTTGGGCTCCTGCATTGAAACTTAACTTGTGCTGTGCTTAGTAACTTTAATTGTTATTGGTATTTTTATGAAATAAAATTTTCAGTAATACCATTTACATGATAGATTTGAACTAAAGAACAATTGGTTTATTAATCACAATGTGCAAACAAAATATATAAAGTATAATAGTCAAGGTTGGAGCTATTATAATCACATAAAACAAATGGCTGGTACTACAAATGTCATAATTTTGATGAGAAAAATATATGGATTTAGAGAATGAATAAGGTTGTTTTCAGACTACTCTATCTACGATTAACCTATATTTTTATCGGATTCGGATCGGGGGGAAATCGCAAAACATTGGATCGGCAAAATATGTCACGAGACTGCCGATTCTTCACCCGATGAACGGATGAATGAAAGGAATGAATGATAAATGGGGATTTCTCCAGGTTTTAAGTAGAACAGATACAAGAGTTTCTCAAAAAAGTAACCGTGTCCTCGAATTCCTCATCTAACATAAAGCAATGTGGAAACTGCACAATTTGTTGAATATAATCCTCGCTCGCCAATTCCTCAGCTTAAGAATTTGAAGCTCAGTGTATCTTAATATATTGGCAATCGTCGGACGTCGGACCGACTCGTTGCTCAGCCGGATGCTACAAAAAAATAATTCGGCATCGGATCGGCGACGACACCGGATCGTTACTCTCTAATTCTACCATTTTCAATACTTGGCGAATGATGCTAGCACAGATCTATTACAGACAAAAGTTAACCCTTGATGGCTATAGCCTACTCTGGAACAGGGATGTCCATTCTTCCGTTGTCCCTGTGGGGGAATAGTTTTTGTCTCTATAGTCCTTTGGGGACGACTTTGTGCTTACGTGATTGCACCCGTGTTAATTTTGGGGAAGATTGGAATAAATGGGACAAGGGTGGAACACTCTTTGATTTTCTGGGAAATTAGACCCCCTGCTCTTGAAACATAAGTTGTTAATCTCATGTTCAGATCCCACTTTTAATTTTTTAGTTCTTTTCCTTAAAATTCATTATTTTGCGTCTAAAAGCCCAAAAGCTTCTGGGGCTCTGCTTCAGCGAGCTCTCACTGGGTGTTTACTGCTTAGTCCCTCCCCAAATTGCTGGAATTATTTTAGCAGGTTAAATCAATTTGTTATTCAACGGTTAAATACCGTGCAAATGCATAGAAATATATGCTATAGTAGTACAAAAGTTAAAAGGAATAAAGAGCAGGGTTTTTTTTTTCAAAATTGGAGAAATGCAGAAGAATAACAACAATTAACTGGAGCCCAAAAGTTTTATCTTGTTATCTTTTCTACTATTAGCAATTGTAATTAGGCAATTACCCCCCCTTTTCCCAAGTGCAGAATTGCTCACAAAAACAAGCTCAATCACGGTATGAAGTTTGGCGTTAAAAATCACTCCAGCACACTTAGTATAAATAACCTAATGCAGTCCTTCATGCACTGACTTCAACCTGCCTTTAAACATGGAACCCATCAAAAACGGATAGCGCGAGAAGTCGACCTAAGCAACTTGCTTACAAGGATCGTCTGTATGAGACTTTAGCTCGTGTCTTTTGGTTCGCGGTTTGCCGTGTCACATCTTATGTTTCTTTTCACTTTTTGGCTCAAATTGCAAGAAAATTGGCCCTATCAGCTGGTACGACTGCTGCCACTTTTGCTGCAATACTCTGCGATAGGTTTCATCACCCTCGTCACAAGTCGAGAAAGACATGAAATATTTTGGGTGTTTTAAAGGTGCGTTTTTGTGGATATCCCATTCCTGTACGTGTTTGCTTCTGAACACCAGGAAAACTAACCTCCTAGGACTTCGGTCTATTGGTCTTATTACATGACACAATGTGGCTGTGACCCTCGCAGAACATCAAATATTGCTATCAAATGTTTATCTCCCATAATGGCACGATATGACACAATTGTCTTAAAATTTTACTACTATACTCACTCACTCACTCACTCACCCAGCTCCTATAGGCTGTGTTCATTTATTTTTCGATTGACGTACCGAAAATGAATCGTACATTTTGAATGTAATTAGATACTTAAGTGTTAAGAGTATTATAGTCAAGGACAAAATTAGGCGACCAATTGCACTTATGTCAGGTTTTTTCAATCATCGCGATGCGGACTGCGATTGGGTTTAATGTGTAGTATGGGCGGGTCATGTTCGAGACAAAAATGGATTAAAAGTGTCAAAAAAATGTTGTATTGTGAGTCGGTTTTTGACTAGCGGACACAATAATTCACAAAGTAAACTTTTTGTTTTTATCCGCTTTAAATGTTCCCTTGATTATTCTTCAGGCAAAGGCCGACTTTTTTGTTCTGAACCGTCAAATTACGTCAGATTCGCAATTGGTCGCCTTATCTGTCCCTGACTATAAAATTCTTTGTTTTATTAGTAATACCAAATACAACGTCAACCCACCTTTGTTAGAGTATCTCTGATTGCTTAGTACCTGATATAAGTGAATATACCTATGATAACCAATCAAAATAGACCTTTTATATCTCTGATTGGTTATTCATTGGGCTATATGATGGTCAACTCAACATCAAATTGCCAATGATCTTTTTATACACATTTGAATCTGAAAATTAGTGATTTTCTGCACCCATGCCAATTTACTGAAAACACAGAGGCCTATACATACTAACCAATTTTGATATATTATTGCCCCTGAATAATTGCGCCCCCCCCCCTTCTGAAAAAGCTGGTTATCCACTATTTGGGTAAAAAGACAAATTTTAAGGTGATGCATGGGAACCATGTAATCTGCTAGAGGTTTACCATTCAGGCAGGGCTTGTAAAAATGTAAATTGTCTCGGAAGATAATTGCATTTCTCTCACAGATTTCCAACTATATCTTATGTGTAAATTTCCCTCCAAATGGCCAAGTGTCCTCCAAATGGCCAACGTTCCGGGGAAGGAGCTCCAAATTCCCCACTTTTTCTAGCCATGCCCATTCATAGATCTAACCAGTCTTTTTTTATTTGTATGTTCGATCATCCACAACTCAGACTTGTGAACTAAAGGTAAGAGCTTGTTTTAAAGTGCTTAAAAGATATCCAGTCAAAAGGCTGGATCTCCCTCTATCGCTGCAGATATCTGTTCCCTTCGCATAGAGAGACAAGGTTAAACAAGGGGCAACGAGCGATTGTGAGAAGGCACCAATTATTGTGTCCAAATAGTAATTTCATGTAATAGACACTCAAATAGATTTCTTCCCTTGTATTTTTGCTACAGAAATGTCTAAAAGAGAGAAAAAAGCCAATTTTGATTTGCTTATTTTCAATGTACACCATAGGCTGAATTTGTATTTTGCTCCTCTAGCGAATAAGAAATTTCAAATTTTTGTACCAAAGAACATTTCTCAGCTTAATCCTTTTAAGATGGGGATATTTTTTTATGGGCAAATTCGTACTTTAGATTTTTTTTTAGGGACCTGATTGGTGAAATCTCTCGTTGCACCTTTAAAGTATAAGTGTTTTCATTTCATGAATTGTAAATAAAAAGTATATCAACATTAAATTTGTCAACTTTTTGGAGGTAAACTCTCAGTTCAACTCGCAATTTGCCATAAGTAAATAACTATACAATGCTTAAAATATCAGCAATTTTTTAACTTTTCAATTAAATTTAGAGTTGTTTGGGTCGCTTTTGAAAACCTCTGTTTTTTGCTTCAAAACCACAAAGAAGTCTTTGATTTTGTGATTTGTCAGATTAAAATGTGTCTGCAAATTGCTTCATCAAGCCAAAACCCCATACATACTGCATATCAGTATCTTTTAAGTTAGGCCAATTTCCAAAGTAAGCTCACACCTATCTTCATTGATTTTTTGTAATTTTTTGGGCATTGTGGAAATAATTCATTGTGGTTTGAAAGGGTAATGAAACAGATCGTCATCAGAAAAACTGTTGATGGCAACTGGTTTGGTCCATTTTAACCAGCCGCACAACAACATAAATTATCAGCTGGTAGCGTTATGCCCACTCCATCACAGAGAAATCAATACAGCCAATTAAAGCTCATTTCATCATCAGTGATCGGATTATTAAATTCAATGTCATAATACAGTAATTGAGAGGGCAGCCGGTTTGCAGGTAGAGATATGCTTATGGTGTTGTACTCCCTCGACAAGGGTACGATTGAAGTAGGAATTGGTGGTTTTGGTTAATTTGCTGAAACATGATATCTGAAACGGGTCTGCTTATAGTAGAGTAGATATGTGCCAATATTTTGGGGGGAATTGTGCACCTGGTGATAAAAGCATGAAATTTGGAACATAGCTAGGGCTGTCATAAGAAAGACTTTTAGCTTAGGGCATCGCACATTTGTCTCTGATTAAAAATGGCGGCCATTGTCAAAATGGATGCCATTACTGCTATTATTTTTTTTTTTTTGTTTTCCCTTTTTTTTAAAGATTTGAGATTGAGTTGTAATACGGTGCATTTAGGCATTCAAGCATGGGATTTGATGCACTTTTGGATGTTTTAAAAGACTTTCGATCAAATGCGCCATTGGAGGTTTATCCCATGGCAGTAATGACGGCCATTTTCCAAAATGGCAGCATAATAGCTATTTTACATATTTGCATGAAATTAATAGGTATAATGTTCTTTTTTTGCATACAATCAATAAAGTGAAAACAAGTTTTTTATTTGAGCATTTCAAATGGTTGCATGAAAACAGTTGTGGCCATTTTCAAGATGGCTGGCCATTAATTAATCTTTTATAGTCTGTTGTAAAATTGACCTTTGGTTATAGAGTCACAAAGGTCTTCACACAGGGTGTGCCTTAAGAATAGGTTAATTAAATATGGGACACTATTAGGTTATTCTGATATAACAGTGGTATACACTTACTTAGCTACCACTGATGTGGCATCGGTTTAACAGTAGAGATAATTGTTCATCATCTTTACTTCTTTGTTGAATGAAGAGGTATTTTGTAATACCCACAATAAAATCCACAAGCACAACCATACCAAGTGGTTGCCAGACTATTAACAGGCATGTTTTTTACACTGAATGTGATCCTTCTTGATCCAACTAGAGGGCTACCTCTGGCTACAACCAGTGTAAGCTATGTGTCAGAATATGGATTTAGCAGAGGTTACTAGTCATTGTGTACAAAAAATAAAATAAACTGAGCGCTTTGGGGTCTAGTGTATAACATGTGCTCTTCCTCCAATGAAGGCAGCACTCACTGAACGTATCAAGAGAGCCACCTATCAAGTCGATTACTGATCGGTTCAAATGATGATTGCATCATGAGCTTCCATGTCAAAGTAACATGGAGGTTGAAACTAAAAGAAAAGACTTTGGAAATCTTATGGACAACCCTTCCAGGAAGTTAGAAAAGTATGCCAAAACTTCCAATTTGGTTGCAAGGGCGGGCAACCGAGCAGATAACAGGAAAAATGCTTGAAAGAACTCTTCAGTGGCAGCCTGTATGCAGACTTGAATATTTGCGACATCAAAAGATCTGCTCTGAGGTGCAATTATGTGTGTACCTTAGATGCTAACTGCAATTCTCTTGTTAATAAATATAACAACCCTTATCTAAGACCCTTGATGAAAATGCTCCACTAGTCAGTCAAACTTAGTTCTCCATGCTCATGCTCCTTGGTATTCGATGCCTTGAGATTGAGAAGAAGGAACACCTTCGGCCTGGAGCGCAGAGTTCACAGATGGGCTCACGGTATGCAAGGAAGCTTACAAGAATCAGTGTTTGAAATACAACTCTATTCTGCTAAAGCCATACGGAGTATCATAGCAACGGATTACTTACATGTAACCAACGTGACCTTTCCATGTCAGCAATTCTAGAGTGAAAACCGACACTACGTACCCATGAATGTCCAAAAGACCTTGCTAACAGTTTTGCATAATTTTCAAAAAACAAGATAAAAACTTGCGGTAACATGTCTATATGATAATTACTACTGCCAGTCTCTTAAAATATGTTAACCACTTTCCCTGCGTGGATTGATTGTATTCCTCAAGCCCTCAAGCATGAATTTCATCTGTGAGCCGCAGCTGAAGAAAATCCAGCTCACCATCTCTCAAATTATAGCCCTTTACCATTTCTGGAAAGGTGATGAAAGGATAGTAATCAGTTAGACTTATCTCAGCGATAATGATCGCCAGGTTCCAATGCAGCCACCATACCGCCAATTTCACAGCACAGAGACTGCATGTCCCCCCCTCACCAGGCGCAGAATGACATCGTGATTGGTCTTGACAAACAAAAGAGGCTGTGATAGTGTTATTAGACCCAGTGCTTCTTTGACACTATTGACCATAACAGCTCTTATGAAGGCATGAAATAACTGGAAAAGCATTAAAGTGGTTCTTTCCTAACCTAGATGACCGACTCAATATAGAGCGATCAAATTGCTTCATCAGATCATGTGGCGGTAGATTGTGAGCTTACAAACAGTTTGTTACTGGATGTATGACTTATCTTGTTCTATGCCCCACTACAGGACATCATTACTGACATGGTGTTCAATCTGTAGTTTACACCGATGACAGCTCTATCTGTCTTTCCACCATGTGGGATTTTGATGCAGCCATAACAGCTCATCAATAATATGAACATGTGAGTTGCAGTAATCAGATCCTGATGTAAATCAACAAGTATAAGTATTAGACAAGACGACAAGAGAATGCATGGGCTTTCGTTCTCATTCTTTACAGACTCGCTGTAAACTCTCAGCCATCCATCATTGGCCATTCAGTTTTCATACGCAAGCTGAAGCACGGAACCTTGGTGCCATCTTAGACTCATCACTCAGAAAGAAGAATCATGTTAACAAACTATGCAAGGCTGCTTGGATAAGGAAAACTGGGTAATTTTGACAGTACCTTGATTGAAAAAATCACCATTGGATTGGCCTATGGTCTCCCAGAAAGAGAAGTGACCAAGGTTCAGGGAGTTCAAAATGCGCTGTAGTTTGTCCTTAAAATGTTGTCAAGAACAAACATATCTACCAACTGCATTGGCTTCCATTTAAAGCCACTTCAGCGATTTCTTCAAAATTTAAAACAAATCGTGCCCCCTATTTTTCATCAAAGTCCATTTGTTTGCACTTTTGTATTGGAAATGTTGTAGTAAAACCCCTGTAAGTGCAAGCTTAACGTGCCCTATTTGCCAAGAAAATTAAATGACAATTTTCTTTTTTTATGCATTGTTACTAATAATCCGACTTGTATTAGCCAACAAAACGTTGCACATGGCATCTTGCATTACATTTAAATGCTTAGTGTCTGTTTTCACGAAGAATGGCCCTAATATTAAGGTGTGATATGAAAAAATGGGTATTTTGAAGTTGAGAAAAACAATTACTGAGGTGGCTTTAAACAGAGCTCATTACAATATGATATTGTGAACTTTGTTCTTTGTCTTTCTATTCTTTATGTCCTCCACTCCGGCTGTTAGGATAGTTGTTTTCACCACAATAGGTAGGTTGAGGCATCTGAATCCAGGAACGATCAATATTTCACCAATGTCACTGTGGGGTACATACACACCGATCCTCCAGCTGCTCATTATATGTATCACATATTTCTTAGTATGGAAGACAACTGAGTTGTCTTTCTCTTCTATTGGTCACAGTATATGTTGGAAATGTCTGACTTAATCTAAAATTATTCTCTTAAGTTTTTCTAATAGTTGGTAATTGATGTATATCATAGTGTTTTAAATAGAAGTTTATCTATTGACTTTGTATTTGTCGTTTGATTTAAAATGATGATATTATTTACCCTTTTTAACTATGTGACGTGTTTAGAGGCCTTGAATTAGGCACTATGTCAAGATTGTTATTATTTAATAATATGAAATAGCACAAAAACTTCTGGAAGATCTTGTTATATACAGCAATACAGAATTACAAACACCGAAGGATAATCAACTTATTAATTTACCTGATATTCATACTTTTGACTAATAATCTTGTTTGCTGTAGACTTTACGGCTAAAATTAAAGATTTGCTCGTTTGTCAATTTAAAATGAGTTTCCAAATTGACACGGCCACTGGTGGAATTGCAACACTGGGTAACCATGCACCTGAAGTTAGCAGATTTGGGTAAGACGTTATTGAAGCATATGATTATCTTGGGTACGGTACAGAAATCGCGTACCAGCATTGGTGACTTTACAACCAAAATAGTCAAGCGTGGCATAGCAATACATTCCGGCAACATTATAAACCTAATTGTACATAGTTAATAATAATAATTAATGGATAAGCTTCGTAACCACAACAAAGGACTCAGTGCATAGGATGTTGTATAAAATACTGGAAAGAGAATTAGTTGTCTGTCATTGTGGTCATGTGTGGCAGCCCTTTCATGGGTATACCTGTATTTGTGCACTTGTGTTGCTCGTATCATTAGACCATACCAAACATAAAAGCCTCCTCCATATTTGGAAATGTAAAAACAATATTTGTTATCAAAAGTAAAACTACTCCAAGCCATTCTAAATTGTTTTGAGTTTATCAGTCTGCAAAGCAAAAGATTAACAAGCAATGGTTCACTTATTTTTTAACTATTGCCACTTGTATTGATTGCTTATTTACAGGTGCTATTGCTTTTGCTGTGTAACATAAATGTTACACTTAGTAACATCAAACACATTTGTATTGACTGCCTATTCAGGGTTTGATTTTTGCATGGCTGCGTGATAAAAATATGCTTTGGTAAAAGAAAATATGAATATTCAGTCGATGAAAATTGGTAAAATGAGGGAATGGCAGCTTATTTTGGAAAGAATGATGTTTTGGAAAATGGCACCATTCTGTACAGAATAGGTACCATAAAATAAATTTCTATTTCGCATTGCTTGGGCTACCAATCATGACTTTTAACCCAAAACAAACAAACAAAACACATTTAGTCCATCAAAAGAGCTAAAAATACCGAAATGGCAGCCATTTCGGAAAATAGACCGCCATTTTTGTTACACAAAAAATCTGCGATGCCCCTATAGCTAAAACCTTCTTGAACATGCCAAATTGGGTGCCAAAATTTCAGCTTTTATCACCAAGTGCACATTCATGCTCATATCTACTCTACTATTAGCCTTCTCTGGCACTTTCACCTTCTCTCTCTCTCTCTCTCTCTCTCCTCTTTCTCCTCTCTTTCTCTCCTCTCTATCTCTCCATGGCTGGAAGGCTGTGTCTCAGTTTCTGTTTCTTCATTCTCACAGTTGTTCTCTTCGCCGTTCTCTCTCTCTCCCCCACCTCTCTTTCTCTCACTCCTCTTTCTCCTCACTCGCTCCCGCCCTCTCTTCCCCTCCTACATAGGAAACACAGCCAAAATGAGATCTGTAATTTGCAATTGATTATTGAGGGGGAAAAGCATGAAAATTGAATGGACAAATGACATGTATTGGTAGTAACTGAACATATTATTATTACAGCACAAATATTTGACGTCCCTGCAGTTACGAATCAAGTTGTGTCAGCTTCCAGTGCACGTAGCTTTAAGAATGCAAGCATTGTCAGTTTGGAAGTTCATGCCATGTAGCACCAATCAATTAGAGACACTTGCTGCAAACAACGGCATCGTTCTTGTGATTGTCCATATATTATATTTCGCCGTTGTCAATTCCAGGATGAGTATGCAGTCGTGATTGAATTTACCCATGTATAATTCCTCTGCATGCTCTATTTTTATCGCGGCCTTGCAGGAATAAGAAAGTGGCTTGGGCTTTACCTTTCACTTAATCATTCAAATATATCACCCAATGTGCTATTTTTAGCTCCGTACGTCTGCGCGCGCGGCAAAAATTCAATTGGTAAATTGCGGCGTCTGTTTAAAGAGAGCCGAGTGAGAGAGGGGGAGTGAGAGTTGGGCATGTAAAAGTCTAAACTGCACACTGTATGCAGTGATAGTAGATGGGTGACTGGGTGAAGTCTAGCTTCGATTCAGGTGTTAAAATAGCTCCATAGTGAATGAAATGGCTGATGAGTAAACGGCCAATGCCACAGCGGGAAAATTAACAATATATCTACAATCACCTGTCTACGTCATGGCTCAACTTTGATTCTTTTTTTTTATTCTTCAGGTTTTTTTTTTTTTAAGAATGCCAGCAATGCCCTGTGAATGATATCCTAATATAGAGAATGAGATGTTATTACATAGAGGAATAAAAGGGGTATTAATAGAGCAGTGAACTTTTTTTGTTATGGTATTTAATAATCACTATTAGGTTGAGGTGGATAAGGGCAGAGCACTCTGGTGTAGCACGTATTGTAGCATAGCAGTGGGCGTTGGGTATTTGAATGATTGATTCATTGCTTGATTGAAATAGGGTGATTGTATTGAGGTTGAGATTGATTGATTGAAGATTTTGCCTGATGTTGACATTCACATGATTGAATCATTGCCTTATTGCAATAGGGTGGATTTTATTGAGGTTGAATTTGGGTGAAGATTTTGCTTGATGTTGATGGAGTAATGATGAATGGGCTTCTTATATTGATTAGATTTTGTGGGATGGGATGATGCATGTGAAGGGATGGATGATTGGGAGGGATTGCTTGATTAGAATTGTATTGCCTTGACTGACTTGATATTTTATGAGAGAGTTAGTTGATTGGTGGTTTGTCTTGATTGAAATAGGGCGTACTCGATTGGAATATGGAATGTTTGATTGGGATGGGAATACTTGGAATTTTGAATTACAATTGAACATTTGGGTTGTTTGTTGTAGATGGGAATTACCATAAGATAAAAACCTCTAACCCTACATGCCAAACACCCAAAAAACCCATGCACTGAGTGAGAAAAATGCACTAAGTCCCAGATGCAGCAATGACGTAATCAAACGGTTTTGCAAGAATCGCTGGACGGGCCAGCGACACACTGCGTAACATGATATCACTGGTCAGGGAGTGGGGCCCCCGAAAGGCCCCGTTTCGAGACCCACCAGAGTTTCAACTTTCTCTTTCCCCTCTCCCTTATTCCTTCCTACCTCTGGCTAGAAACACATGGGTTAAAAGAGCCCAAAAGATTTTACATTTGCTGTATTTTTACCTTATACTAGAAATAAAAAACAATTAGGGCATGAATTCTTTTAAAATTGGAGATGACCCAAGGGGCTTACAAAACATCCAGGGTGTTAGCGTCAGTTGGTTATTGAGGGGGCACCATGTTGAATCTAAGGAGGCACTTGCTGTGTGAAGCATTTTCTGTGTAAAATTACTTTGGTCGGATTGGAGGGAATAATATACGACCTTTGAACACTGCATCTGCTCATTATTTTCACTGTTTCATATAAAAGACCTGCCCTACAGGAATTAAATTTTATATTGAATATTAGATTTGCACCAGTTTCTACCATTTAATTAAAGGAGAACTGTGCAACGAAAAATAGTATAAAAGATAGTCTATAAAATATTACTTGACCACATATCGAAGTGGTGTAGTTGAAAAACTGAATTATATTGCCAAAACAATGAATTAAAAACCATCGGGTCTGACATGTCCTATTTAAAATTCGCGCTTTGTACAAACATGTTATGCGTACCGTTGGCACGTTTGCGTCATACAGGCCATAGGAAATGCACATACGAAAGCGTCACGTTGGAAGGTGTATGACCCTACTGTGCCGTCCAGTAATCGCATAAAAAACATACGCCACATATCCCAAATACACTAGTGCGAATTTCAAATAAAGCATGGTCAGACAAAGTTTAATTCATTTTTTATGCTTAGTATAATTCCGTTTTTCACATGGAACACTCGATATGTGTTTCAATAATTACTTTATAGTGTGTAAGTAATTCTTAGTACAGTTCTCCTTTAAACCTCGCTTACCAAGGGGGGGGGGGGTGGTTACCACCCCCTAGTGAACTTTGACCTCCTGTGCCGCTAAAATGCTAAAAGCTTTCGTAAAAAGCTTTAGGTAATCGTTCTCTCATCCTTTCTGTCATTTAGCAAAAAAAAATGTTGAAGGTAGCACCTTCAAAGGGGTTAGGGTATGCCGTCAAAGAGAAGGGTAGGGGGGGGTGGGTGCCACCCAGGGATATTTTACTGGTACATATTTGAAAAAATATCATGCACAGGTATGGCCTAAAACTCTTGTTTATGTAAACTAGCCAAAGTTACATTGGAGGCATGAAAATCCGCATGAAAATCGATATTCCTGCGGATTTTTAGCGCAATTGGATTTCGCCTATTTCGAGTCGAAAATTGCAATTTTCCAAGCGACTCGCGGACTTGATGACGTCATTGTGACGCCATACCTAGGTGGTTGGTAATTATTTTGGTATCAATGGAAAGAGTTTTTTTTTTTTTGAGGACCATAGCATCCATTGGTATCAAAAATCATAGATCGGGTGCTTTATAACAAATTTCAAGGGGGTGGTAACCACCCCCTGTGGTAAACCGTGTACAAAAAAGGCTGGTAAGACAAGGGTTAAGAAGGTGCAATTGTGTGCAATGCCATGGCCCAAAGACCTTATGTACAAGTAATTACAATTATACAAGCAACAACTTCTGCCCAAATGAGCATACACAAGTCGCTCGGATTTTTAATTGTACAAACGACACAGAATTTAAAGGAAAAGAGTGGTTTTTTTTTTGCATATTCCCAGTCACAAGAAAATTTGAAAATTGTGAACAGAAAATTCGATGACAATTGTGGAAGTATAGAAGATGCAAAGGACAAGGTCTTTTTTTCTAAACATACTCTGAGATCCTATCTTTTTCCTTCAAAGCTGTGGATCAACAACCTTCACAACATATTTGCAAGTTTTCTTGCGCTATTCTAATCTTAAAACTGTCTGTACGTAATGATAAGTAGAGACCTCGCAGATTTTGATTGATGAGAGCTTTGTATTTTTAAAATAGTCAACGTACTTGGAAAACAACAACTTTCCGGTGTATAAAAGGACAGTCTGTGACACAATAAGCATTGTGTGTCACCTTCTCTAGTTTCACTTTGGATCATGATTAAAATAACTAAATTGACTTGTTTCCGGTTTGGAAAGTTTCAATCATTATAAAGCGGTCAATATTACTGAAGTTTGAATTGTCTTCTGTCTGCTTAATCAAAACATTCCAGGTGAGAGTCCGGATTTTACTAGTTCCATCACTGGACTTTTGGGCACATGCCCGGGATAATTTTTGAGGTTGCCAACATTCAGATACCGTTACACTTTCCGCTCAAAAATAATTCTGGTACCCGGGAGCTTATTTTCCCCCACAATAAAACATGTACAACTGTACACCGCGAATTAGCCCTACTGATTTCTTCGGCATATAACAAGTGGGGAACCCCTGTCTCTTCGGGGCAGCATATGTTTTTTGTTGACATTGTGAAGTGTGATAAAGGCATTAAATATTACTCTCCATGTGTTTCCATTATCCAAGTCCAATTTATGTATCGGCTGGTATCGCCCGATTGTGCACGTGAACCATGAAGCATGGCAGATCATACACCCTCATTCCCATAACCTTACTTCGCCTCCTTTTTTCACTGAAAGCTCTTCTTTTCCCCAATATAGAATCTTTCGAGTGAGAAATTATCCGACTCATTAACTTTTCTGAACCTCTTGCACAAGAATTTTTTCTGAAACAAACAGTGACCCCTGATTAAGTTATGACAGTCCAAATTCATCTTGGTTGAGGTCTTACGGAGTAATGACTTTGCAGGTAGGATGATGCTCAATGTAAAATTCAAATATAATTTTAAAAAAAAAAAAAATGGGTAATTTTGTGTACTTTTTCCGTCCTATGTTTAGAATGCAATTGGATAGTTTTCCTCTTTAATATGTTGACAATTTTCCCGATTTCCCCTGACAAACCTTGTAACTCAAATCCTGCAGTGAGAGAAATTTCTTTTCATACTGTCAGATTTCCCCTGAATTCAAGATCACGGTAAAACAGCAAAATTTCTAGTGCATGGTGGGTGAGTTTGAGTCGAGTTTGAGTGAGGGAGGGAGGGAGCTACATGTCCAGTTTGCAGTAGGATTTCTTAAAGCAAGCTAATCAATTAAATCATGAAGTATAATTTTCATAGCCATTTCTTTCCCCGATCCCATTCCTGTTTCCGGACAGTAGTCACCTCATTATAGCTGTTGACCCACAATGATTTAATTCAAATAAAAGTAATAACTATTTATTTACATAAAAATCACTATGCTCAAGAAAAAAATCTGAGATACAATATAGGCTGCTCTCACAGGGTTGTCAATTCATGAACCATTATGATTTGGCATCGGGGGAGGACATGCACGCGTGGTTAAGGGAGAATACCCATTGGTTAACTTCTGATGAGCAGACCTGTTAGGGTTCACATTCTTCATCAAACAGTTTTGTCAGAAGCGAGATAGTCAATGGAACAAATGTTGGCAATGACAGCAGGAAATCTTGTTTACAATATGTCACACCGGCTTGATTAAATGACCTTCCTACCGGTGAACTAATTCTAGCTATAGGCCTTGACTCTTCTGGTGAATTCTAGCTATATTCCTTGCCTACACTTGGTATTTGAGGAGGGAAACTTTTTTAAAAAAAAAACGCGTGTTTTTTTGTTTTTTAAAATTTTGTATTTCTCAAAATGTGTTGTATCCACCTTTTGTTCAACAGTGGCGTACCCACCGGGGGGGGGGGGGGGCGGTGTGGGCAAGGTTCCCCCTCGGATCAAAAAGCGGGACGATATGGAACCAAAACATGCAATTTTTCCCTCTTTTGGGGGAATCTTGACACAATTTGAGCCTTAAATTTGGAAAAATTAGAGAAATTCAGAGATTTTCGCGCAATACACTGTTATACCTCCTTGAAAAAGAATTGCATTCACTTATCAATACCCGAAGCATACTGACTTCACCTGGTAAAATGGCGATCAGTGATATCAGAAAAAAATGATAAGTACCAGGGGATGATTCATGCTCGGTAAGAAACTCGCTTAAAGAGGCTGTTATTACAAAACAATGCATCACGTCATCTGGTCATTGTTTGTAGAGAGAATTGAACTGGATGGAACGTTGTCTCAATGGTCCAGGCATATTACTACAAACTCTAGGCTCTCCACACAAATTTGTTGACCAGTTTGACTGGGCTCTGTAGGTAATGTTTAAGGTATTAAAAGTAATTTATACTCCTTCTGATGAAGAGCTCACAGAATATGACATACTGGTGGTCCTGTCTTTCCGTAGTTTGGTGTAGATTGGTAATTGTATTAGCATTAGACATTTTCTTAGGCCTAAAAAACTGTTTTAATGCCTAAGAGAGGAAGCAATTTACTAAATAGGGTTAGGATATTTGAGTGGAAGGACATTTGTGGTGTTCAAAATACCAACTTCCAGATCTTGAATTTGGAAGAACAGTAATAGGCCTTCATAAATACTGGAAAACTGTACACAGAGTTCAAGTGCCTGGTTGTGCTGTAATACACTCTAGCTGCTTATAGGTGTTTGCTACAAAATTGCAATATGACAGCGTAAATGTATATTGTGAATTAGGCGTACATCATTCCAAAGAAACTCTATAGGCGTGTTCAGACGAGAGCTCTAACTTAAAGTTTACATCGTAGTTGTAATTTTCGAAGTTTTGTAGTTAGGGCCCGTGCGAACGCACTCGTGGTTAAGTAATCTAAGTTTAATCGAAGTTTAAAACCATAAGATTTCTTATGTTTAGTCGTGGTTAGCGCGCTACCCCCTGTTGAGTGTCAAAGTTTACGAGCTTTTACGGCCGTGTGGACAGGCTTATCAACAAGATCGAAGTTTAGTGTGACCTCGCCATGAAGTAGTTGGGTCGCGATGCCGGTTGCCATTATTTATATAGCGACGGACTTAAGTGTGTTAGTACACTCAGAATTGGCCAGTAAAAAAAATAAATTTTAAATATATTTTATATAATAATCGTGCATGACCGTCTGACGAAGCATAAATCGGCCTACATACCTTATAGCAGAGAGATAGTGCCATAGCCGTTTCATTAGTCTAAGGCAAGCTACAGCGTCCTAGTTGAGGAAGTGGAAAAATATTTATTTGATTCGATCCCCATCCAATTTTCACGGCGGCCCTGGGCTCGCCTACTAAATGTGGCTGCCATTTTAGGCAAGTGAAGACGATGCACATGCATGGGTAAGACCGACCAGCAGTTACGATGAATCCAATTGGTGAGAATTAACTAATGATTTTTAGCAATCGCTAGACTCCGCAGTAGCAACGCAAGCGATAGAAGGCGCGAGTAAGTGGTTGGAATTTGTGAGAACATTGCCAGTATTATGAATATTTATAGAAGACAGACAGTAATTGACAAGTCATGAAGTCACCAAAATGGCGATTGTGCCGAATGTTTTTCCGGCACGACTTACCACCAATTATATATTCAAACGGGATTTTTTAAAAGACTTTTACACGTTTTAATACACAAAAATGATAAATATGTAGAAAACACAGGATGCTGTTAATACGCTCATGATGTGGGTTTAGCAGCATGCAGCAACCGCGTCTATAAGATCATAACGGTCTGCTCTTGCTGCTTTCGAACAGATTCGAAGGGCCGTGCCCGTGTTGTACGCCCGTTCGCAATGCAACCCTAAATATAGAGCAAAACAGACGCATACTTTTATCGGAATTATAGGCCCTAGACCCATTTGAAAACGTTCATAACGGTATAAAGAAGTCCCTAGTTTACGCCTACCCATCGCCAGATTTCTGTTCGCGGGGTATTTTTGGAGCCTGCACGAACAAAAAACGGGGTCAACCGGTAGTAGCGCGCTGTACTTCCGGTTCTTATCAGCAAGTCAGGCCAATATACCGTTGATTAACTTTTCAAGTTGTCGAGGATAAAACCCGTGTGGACGGTAGTCGAAGTAACAGATAAAATTTTCATTATCGATTTTAGGTTATCATCGATGATTACGCTCAGTCTGAACATGACTTATGTTTTGTAAGTAATTTTAGATTAAAAATTATGTTTAAGATTAGGGATAATTATCTTTCTAATCCCATTTCCTAATCCTAACCCCATATAGACGAGGCATAGGATCACATATTCCCAAACAAATTGTCACAAACTTAACATCTTCCCCAATCGTTATATAGGCCTACCTGCCTTAGAGAATAAAGGTATTGATTTTGGAATCGTACTCTCTTACGACTCATGAATAAACAAGCGATTATCAACGCCCCCCAAAAATAATGGTTGTGCCAGTTTCAATTCGTCGTAAAAGTTTATTCTTGAAACAGCCGTATAATTTAAGGTCACCTTTAACCCAAATTTCACGATCCTTGACAAGAAACAAAGGACTGCCCACTTCCCCAGGGGAGAAAAAATGGAACAACCCATTGAACGGAATGGTATAGGCCTATACGCAACGAAACGCAAATGTAGCAAAACGCGGTATGACGCGAGCACTTCAACCTCCAAATAATGTCAAAACGCAGCGCGTACTACCTGGGTTCAATTATCAAATTGAACCCAGGCATCAGCTAAAGAAATTGACATTTTCACAGATGTTTAAGAATGTCTATTTAACCCCCTCTAGCCCTCACACCCTCAAACACCAATATAACTCAATGAGCTGAGTGGGGAAAATGCACTAAGTCCAAAAAGATGCGATGACGTCATCACACCAACACTCATATGGGCACGAAATCGCTGGCCGGGCCAGCGACTCCCTCGTGGCTTGCCATGCCTGGTCATATGGAATGGTGGGCCGGAGGCCCCGGGTTCGAATCCCGCCAGGGCCCTTCAGGTTTCTTTAGTTTCTATCCCTTTACCCCTTTCCTTCCTCTCTGGAGATAGGCTAGAAACCAAAAGGCAGTTAGGGTTAGGGTACACTTGCTTTTTTCCAGGTAAGAGGTCCCTTAACCAACTGGCTTTCTTATGAAACATCATTTTAACATGTACATATTTTGTAGTTAGGCAAATGACATGCAGTAACAAGCAAAATTATGTGTTGCCTAAGTAACATTGCTCTAAGATTCCAAACGTCAATTATTAAAGCTCCACACATTTGGGATTATTAATGCCCTCTCAACCCCTCTTTCATAGTCCTCCTCAAGTCAGCATTGGATAAATGACAAAAAGTGATTCAACTTCCTGGAATTCATAAATTTGTATCTGTGGCAAGTATAATAGTATACGTTGAAGTTTTGAATGCTACATTATGTGTTGCCATGCAATCCAGGTAACTATGTCTCTAGTAAAGTCTCAATTCCCTTGGCCCAGTTCAATAGCTTTCATTCACCAATGTATTTAGAAAATACACCCCCTGGTTTTTGGGTATGATATATGATACCCAGATCACACAAGGTCAGTTCATGTCAATGTATGTACAAGTACAACCCAATGAACTGTGTTCTTGGTGGATGAGCATATTGTAACTCATAGTATCTTGAGCCATGACTAAACCCCTGGCTTTAGTCTAGAAATTCATGATTGCCATGCTACCCTGGATGAGCCGTGAGTTTCTCTGTATCAGCGATTATCACGGATTTTACCTCTGACCAACAGTGTATATTTAAATAATGGAAAATTCCACCATTTTATGCCCTTTCTTGTTTAGTGTGGTATTGCAGGATGGGCATCAATACCTTCCTAGGGATCACTTTTTGCAATCTTCGAGCTGGGCTGGACATGACCAGCTCGACGGAACAAAAGGTGATTAACCACTTTTAACTTCCTACTGTAACTATACACTGTTTGGCTATCTCCAAAGTTGAACATTTTACAGTTTAAGAAAATTGTGTCCAATTAATGCAACCAAACTGAAGGTTCATTCAGACTTTGCTGCATGTATGTTGCAGTGAGTTGCATTTAATTGCTCTAACTTCATTCTCTGCCCAAAATAGGGGAGGGGTTTGGGGGGGGGCCGAGTTAGCGTAGTGGGTCTTTCCTCGCATCTCTGCACCACTGTGGTAAAGGTTCAACCCTCGGTCGAGCCTGCAATTTCATGTACAGTTGGTTTCCAGTCCAAACTTGGGCTCGCAGTTTTTTTCCGGGTACTCTGGTTTCCTTCTTCTAAAACTGGGCTTTCTTCCCTAACATGTATATGATAATAAAGTGAATTGAAATAAAGTATCTGTGTGACACTAAAATGCTGAAAATGAAACCCAAAATACTGCATTAAACATGATGTGTTAGAAAATTGAGGGCACTGTTCTCAGAAAATCTGCCAGCCTTAATAACTCATGAATTGTTTTAAAGTAGAAAAACAAGACAAGAGCTGCTCAAAAAGTTAACCTTACCTCCAAAATTCCTCATTGGAACTTGTAGCAAATGTGAACCACACATTTATTAATTATAATCGTTGTTGCCAATTTCTAAGTTTAAAAAATTGAACCCAGTGTGATCTTTAGTATATGGGGCAAATCATCGGATCGTATCGGTGGATCGGCCGGTACTACAAAAAAATATCGGCCATCGGATCGGCAGAGGAAACCCTGGATTGGTTAATCCCTAGTAATAAAGGTGGTAGAGGAGCTCAGTCACCACCACTACCAACATATTTAGATAGTCCGTTTACTATGAGGTGTAACATGACCTCTGTCCTGAACTTGTATGTGCACTTTCTTTCTTTCTATCCATAATAAGATGCAGCATCAATATAGATCAAAGTGTTAAAAGGGCTTACATTATCCCTATTTTGAACCCACTGTGGTTGAAATGGTGGTGACAGATTTTCTGATTCAAGTGTACTTTTTAAAGCTGAATCCATATTCACATTGCAGATTAAGTTCTTTCTCCCCCAAGATAATCCAATTAGAGTGCATATTGGGTGAGTTTAAAGAATTGAAGTACTAATTCACTAGTGTGTAATCTCCATTTAAAGGATAACCCGTACAACGCATAATATAAACAATATCACTATAAAATAATTATTTACCCCACATAATCGAGTGGTTTCATAGAAAAACAGAATTATATCAACTCCTAACAATGAATTAAAAGCATCTAGTTACCATGTGCTATTTAACAATCGCGCTAGTGTATAACGTGGTATGCGATACGACTGGCACGTTAGTCATACATGCCATAGGAAATAAACATTACGAAGCATCTTCTGAAGATGTATGACGCTACTGCGCTGTCTGTATCGCATAACACAAATACATCTCCCATATACAGACGCGCGAATTTCAAATAGCCGCGTGAGTCAACAAATGCTTTACTTCTGTTGTATGGTTAGTATAATTCCATTATCCCATGAAACCACTCCATCTGTGTTCAATAATTGTTTTTATAGCGGATATAATGTTTAAGTTATTCTTGGTACAGGTTCTCCTTTAAATGAGATTTTTAACCATCCCTTCCCCTTCTTGATATACTCCCCTGGAATCAATAAATGCATGTGATTAGAAGTTGACTAGTGTTTCAATGCACACCAACTAAGGTGTATACTATAGTCTATTTACTGTGAGATTCAACATGACCTCTGCCCATCTCCATGTCAACCCACTTGTATCCAATTGACTGTTCTGAAGATGACTTGAGTATTGAAAGCTCAACCGTATGAAATGGACTGTTTCCTCAAGGGCAGAATTAAATTTTGACCTAGAGTACTACTAGTTACAAGACAGTGTCCTTGAAGGTTTGATAAAATTCAAAGCTGAGCTATTTTATAGGGCATGTTCACTATTTTAAAAGTTGTCATTGAATAACCTCATCATAATTCTTTAGCAAAACATCTGGGATATTTAAAACACTAAGACCACTGAATCTCACAGTGAAAAATGCTCTAGTCCCGTATATAAGCGAGTGCAGCATCAAACAAACAGCTGCCGGCCCAACCACCTGGCGTAGCGTGGTATTTTTGGTCATTGGGCCCTGGTTCAAAACCGCGCCGAACTTTGTTATGTTTCTTCTTCCTTCCCTCTTCCTTCATTTTCTTCACTCACCCTCCCGGGGAGATAGCACCAATTGGCGTTTAGGGGCTTTAATTAAGCAACTCAGAGATGTTCCCGAGAGGGCAGCACTCAATTTTCAAACAAATCATGTTTTTTTTTTTGCATAGGCCATACTAATTTTGTCTTGTCCATATACTAATCACTTTGTAAAATAACTACGCTCCAAGTCGATGTCCTTCATATCATAACTTTGTTAAAAATTCTGGATGGAATTTTACTTGTACTGGTGCATAATATTTACTGTATGAAACAAAAAAAGTCCAATTCCTCGCTAACTTTGGAAGTTCCTCAATTAGGGTGGCGACGTTTAGTTCAAATACAACATTTGTAATTATTATACAAAAATATCTTTTAAAATAAAATCTCTTATTTCAGAGCCTTTAAATTAAGTAAAGCTCTGAAATAGCGCGCATAAACAATAATCTTTGGGTGGTTGTACGGCATGCAATTTCAGGCTCACATTAAAATTTTATGTCGGATTCAAGTATATTAGTTTTTGTTTAATTGAGGTGGTTGTATATTTGCAATTACTGCTCACATTAAAGGTGCAACAATAGATTTCACATAACAGGTGTCCCTAAAAAAATGTGAAAAATCTAATTTTTTTGCACTAATGGAAAGCTTTCGATCAAAATGTCCCCTTTGTAAATTGGTTCGGAGCTTGTTGCGCTTACATGAGGTGTGCATACTCCTGTCCAAGTAATCCCACTGTAGGATCACAGGAAATTGTTGTAGTGGGAAGGGCACTATAGTCCGTTCACTATACAATGTACCATGACCTTTGATAAGTACATTGAGATAACACTAGGAAAGACCAAGAGAAGAGATCAGTAAGCTTCCCAATGCATTGCTTGCTTCCATGGAAGTTTTTGTACAGGGAATCAATTGAATCATTATGCATGAAACATTCTTAAAAATGCAAGATTGTGAGCATACGTCAATTTAGGCCATGTTTTTTTCATCTCTAACGATTCATCATCAGTAGCTGTAATCAAAACCTCCATTGGAAGCAATGCATTGGTGGAAGCTACTGCATTCTTCTCTTGGAAAGACCTAGGTTAGCATGTGCACCCTACTGCAGTAATCCTAGAGTAGCCCTCTAGTGTAATTTTGCCACCAAACACTGAACAGTGTATAATAAGTTTTTGAAAATTTTGATTCACACACACATTACTCCACCACCACCAGAATCGTCAATCCAAACAAAGCACCATTTTCATAGCATAAATCTGCTGACTTCTGTTAGACAGTGCATTTTCTTTTCATCTTGTTACTAATTCACAAAATATTTTTTCTATGCCAGACTGTCAATCCTTGATAGTCTTTTGCACACATAGACTTTTGTGTTTTCGCAGGAAGTCGTAAACATCTGTATTAATCATTCAATTGATTGAGATTGATTAGGCAGGCCTTGACTTGATTTCCTTTATTTAAATATCATCATTACTCAATTTTTTTACAATGAGAAATTAATCGATTGAGATTTGAAGATTTTCACAATTGAGTGTCGTTTGCAAAATAATGAGAATCGCAGATTTATAGTTGAATGGCATTTGTGTTGGTTGATAAGATGAAAGTGGTATTTTTGTCAGATCACTTTTCAAGTGTTAAGCTTGTCTGATTTCTTTTTTATTAAACGGGCCTAAGCATTTTTAGGACATGCTGTTGCCTAGGTTACAGGGCCATGGTCTAATAAGGGACATTTTGGGACTTCGTCGTTTTGATTGGGTGTATTTTTGACAATAATTTCAAGTATAATTACAAACTTTTAAATGTAATAAAAAACATTAGTTTGCTAAGATTTACATCCTTTTCATGTTCTTTCGCAACTGTCCCAGAAATTTAGCAGGTACACAATGTAGGGGAAATCTGGGCCAAAAATGGGGAAAAATTATGTCATGTGGGGATATCACTTACTCGAGAAAGATAAATGCACCCTAACACTTAAACTTAACACTCCTCCCTCTCCATTAAAATAAAAAATAAAACAAGACACAATACAGTACAAGCAGCTTAATTGAGACACATTGAAAATTTTAAAAATTATTTATTTAATATTAGTTTAATTATTAGCAATATTTAGTGCACGTGCTAATAATATTTAAAAACCTATTTAACATTTGGTGTCATTAATATGTAATTGCCATTAGCAATAGTACATATGCAGTGAAAAAAGTTTATTTTTCCAAAAGGGAAATCCCCAAGCAGGTGCTGTTTCTTTGGTATAATGAGGTAATTTACACAGGCTTAATTTTTCCCGCTTGATGTCAGTCAGTGATATATTTTGCTGAGCGTAAAATTTGTACCACACAAATTGGTGGAACGATGAAAAAGAGAACCAAATGCAACTGTTTGTCATCAACTAATTGGTCTAATAAGCAGCTGTTGATAATATAGACTGCAGGCTGGGACATGCTTAGGGCTAGACTCGCATCTATGCACTGATATCCTTAGGTCCAACTTTGGCCTAGACTTTACATCCAGCCAAAGCATATTCGGGGATTAATTAGTTCAACTTGATTGGCTGATTTCTCACAAATTTTCTTGAGTGTTATTGCCCAATTAATAGTTGAGAGAAAGTTTAGAGATAAATTCTATTCCAAAAAGTAAGAATTGTCTACATTGACAACTGTTATTTAAAGGTGGATCAGTTTTGGCATTACTTAGTGATTTATTTTTTTGTGAGTGCCAGTTTTTTGGAGTGATTGGCACTCATTTGGAATCAATTTCACAAACGAGTGATAATTTCACTCAAAGATTTTGAAATATGTCTCTTAAATCACCCGAGGTCTATCTGTCTCTTGGTATCTCTGATTTGCTCATTATGTGATATAACATGATGTAACCCTCTGAGAAGCCAATCAAATACAACAGTATATCAATATACACCTTTTAAAGTCTCTGATTGGCTGATTACAAATAACCTTATGAATGACTAATCAATCAAATGTCCTAATGGCTTTAATGTCCTAGGCCTACCACAGCTGCAACAAAGCACAACCACCCCATTAAACATCACACCTATTTAATGAGACGATGTCATTAAAAGTTCTGCTAATTATTTGTTTGTGACAAATGCACAGCTAGAGTATGTTTTAAACCAATCCCATAATGCATTGCAATATACCTATATTATACGGTTTTGTAGTTAGGGATAAAAATGCTTACAAATTACAACTTTCATCCATGTGAGAGCATAAAATTACTTGAAATATGCCAGAATACCTTAAAAGTGAAGGAATAAGTCTGTAGGTAGAATTCTTTTTAAAAGAATTTTTTATTTGCATGAAAAATTTAGTGATGACACTGGGGACAATCTCTCCCAACCTCAAGCCTAGTGTGGGGAAACTGAGTATCCTTTGGCCAAAATAGGGCTGATCTAAACCCTTATTTAGTGATTTAGAGTGGCCGATTTCTGGCCTCGCAAGCTGTTCTTTTTACTAATGATCAACTCACCATTTTCTTACATCAACTCAAAATTGGGATTTATTTTTGGTGAATAAGCCTTTTGATTTATCCTAACCTTAATTTTTACCCTAAACTCCCAAAATAAAATACTGGTCTCATCTAGTCATCATTTGAAAACAATTTCTGAAGTGTAGTTTTTGTGCATATTTATAGGCAAAACTGGGGACACAGTTTTTTACTTTAATGGTAAATTTGGTACAGTGACATCACTTTTTAGGCGTACGAAAGTGGATGTTATGTTTTCCCGTAACCCGCCCGCGTTATGATTTTCTGCCCGCGTTTGAGATGCTGAAATCCCTAAAAAGTTCATTATTTTGTATTTTATAGAAAATTTCAAGGTTTCTTCTTGTGATCACATCTTATGAATGTGATTTTAGTAGATATTAACCCGAAGAACAGTTACAAAATCAGTTCTAAATGTAGGGTGGTGTTTTGACACACAATTGTAGGTATTAGAGCATGCTGAAGGTTGGTGAAATGGCTGTTACTGCAAAATTATCAATATTGAATATTGAACAATGAAATAGTTGCCTTATTACGATTTGCAAAAAATGTTACGGGAAACATAACATTGACTTTCATTGGCCTTATCCAACTTCCACCTAACTTGCTTTTGGCATTATTTTGAAAGCTTACTGCCAGTATTTTGCCTTTTGAGTTTCAATACCAGTTGCTATTGATCAGAAATCTTTTAATTGATAGACTTCCAAAATTTGGCCAAAGATCATGGACATATCAAAAATAAAAGTAATACTTTAAGTCCATGACTTAGGAAGATGTACAGAATGTGGTGGAGATTCCTTGGAAATATTCTTCAGCATTACAAATTGTAAAGGGCAATGATATGTCCTGGTAATATGAAAGACTGATGTGGGCCGTCTAGCTGTCACAAATGTCCAGTTTGAGGTAATCATAAATAATTAGTCTAGGATACATGATGCACAACCAGAGATTGCGAGTGGAAAGAAAAGGCAATTTATGATTTGTGACAAATGATCTGTAGCTTTCTGCTGTTGGCCTTGGGCCTTGCTGTCAGCAGTAAGAGCAGTATTTTTGCAGTACGTTAATTTCTGCAAAAAAATTTAGGGTTTATGGGAAATATGTAAGCATCAATCCATTTATTGGCAGTAAATCCAACTTAATACAAAAATGTTATGGTATTTGAACAAATCTTGCATTTTTGGTGCATTATTAAAGGGGTATGACCCAATTTGTTGGATTATAATCAGATGTCGACACCAAAATGAAAAAGTTTGCATATTAAATCTTGGTCATGGAAAGTTTGCAAAATTATTTATTGAAGATTTATGTCAAATTTTGCTGTCTCTGCTGATCATGTTACTATCAGAAAGTGTACCCTAGTTAGAATTTTGTGATTAATTTTTTTTCAAAACAATTTTTTAGCCCACATTCTGAAATCTTTGCCACAGTTGTGGGTGGGATTTACTCAGGCACATTACTATATTCAAAAACTTACTCTAATGATAAACACACAGTGTTCGACCCAAATCACTGTTCTTAGCTCCGGTTGCCTATTTTAGCCTCCACATGCTTGTCGTTTTTATCTACAAGGTATTGTGCATAGTCAGAGAAATAACCGAGGTACAAAAGTTCATTGCTGATCTTATCTTTTTTGGCATTGCTCATATCCTTTCGCTCTTCCTCGTCAATTTCTGTAAACACCAGCTGGTGGGGTTTTTGTACGTATTTCATTTATTGTGTATAGTCCATGTGTGTTCCTGATTGTCTCAATTTCAAATATGGTCTTTTCTACTGGACATGACCAAGGTTTTGAGAGAAACATAGGTGTGAGTATTATAAACAGATGTTAAAGGTGCTTGTTCCGATTTATGTGTATTGTGTTCTCTATTTGATATGAGGCTGGCACTTGCACACAACCCATCAAGTACGGGGGAAACAACTTGCGGTTTTGATGGTAGACGTCATAATGCATGTTGCAAAGGCCCTAGTCAATAATGGTGCTAATATTGATGGTAACCCACAAAACGTTTTTTTGTTTATAGAATAAAATGGACTTGAGGGCTCAAATTTCAGGACGATAATGAGGCAAAATACCTGCCTTTTAATCTGATATCAAAAATCGAAACTATTTCCTGGTAAATCAGGGGGTCCAAAGACATCGGAACACGCACCTTTAAATAGTCTATCAAATTCCCTTGCAGTATGCAACGACAGATATCAAGAGAGAAAGTATATTGTGTTCG
Source organism: Ophioderma brevispina (assembly GCA_023653785.1). Classification (NCBI taxonomy): domain Eukaryota; kingdom Metazoa; phylum Echinodermata; class Ophiuroidea; order Amphilepidida; family Ophiodermatidae; genus Ophioderma; species Ophioderma brevispina. The sequence goes on from JAMKCH010069652.1 coordinate 44,912, forward strand.
GGCGGAAATTCTTTTGCACCACCACCGCGGCAGCTTTTATTCTGAAATAGGCAAAATGTGTTACTAGAAAAAATGTGTGTTTTTCGCACTAAAAAATTTGCAGTAAGTATGCCTGCTAGCAAATATAAACAATACACATAAGGAGGAGATGTTTTAATATTAAACTCTAGACATTTTATTTTCAATTTTTTCAAATTAAATCAGTGCTTTTATTAAGCAACAAAAGAAAAAAAATCACAAGAACCACAGTGAGGCAAAATAAGGAAAGCCAGACAGTAAATATGTTATGCACAGAGAGGGCCAGCAAAATCAGAATCATATTACGGGTGGCTCACCTTTTACAAAATGCTTTGAAAAATTTTAAAAAAGACCAAAACACCTAATGAGTTCACTGTAAAACTTATTTTTATTTAATCAAGTTTACTGATGTGAATGAGTTTAAACTTCATTTTCAACCAACTATTTTGAACTTGAAAATTTTTGTTTTCGTTTTATATTCGCACCTTTTGATGAACAAATACAGTCAGTTGCTGAGTAGATTTTATACCCATCACTGAATGAAATCATTTGTGGTCTACATTTAGATATTTCTGAAATTTCCAAGTGGTTGCTGATTATAAGAATATCCACAATAAAAAAAGGAAAAATGCAGAACTCCTACCACTGAAGGGAATGCATATCATATGCTTGCATTATGTATTCCATCAAATCCTGATGGTGAACTGAAAGGAAAGCGATTGCCAGGAAGCACTTGAGGGGTCACCTGTGAGTAGGCAGGTCACTGCATACAAGAATCTTTCATAAATGAAATCTTTCATTCCAATGTCCAACTTCAAATCAGAAATGGCTTATTCAACCCAACCAACACAGGCCATCAGAATACAGGAAGGGCCACTAGTGATAAAGACCCATAGACCTGAAATCCTTCTATCACCAGATCTCAGAACAGACGAGTTGGGAGAGATGTGAAAAGCTAGAAGGCGTAAAAAATTATTGAGCGTTGGGTTTCGTCTGACAGATAGTGCATTGATATGTAATACCTATTTCAGCCTTGACCCACCTACATATTAATGCTAACTCCATGTGTACATGTGTACAACACAAAAGGGATGGACACTGCTAGGAAGCATATTGTCCAAAATATCATCTCTAAACATCACCTATCACCATGACAACAACAAGCCAAGGTGCCTTTGTTCTTAAGAATTGCACACCAGCTCATTTGCATAAATTAATTTCCATTCAGCACTTAGTTTTCCAGGTATATTGCCTATATTTTGACTGCGAATGGAGTGCTCAGTGCTAGTTGAGTACGTATTGGTTTACCTGTAGTGGGTGTATGCGAGCTGAGCACAGGGCCTAGTCTATGAGTAGAACATGCTCAAGCCTCCAGGCATACATCATGTTATACCCGATGTTATACTCTAGACTTGACGTTTCAAAAATCTAATTTTTTTGCAAATGAATATTTTTCTAGTGATCGGCAAGGCCGGATTGTATTTTCACAGAGTCAAGAGATCGCAAAATCAGGGGTCACTTGGTGTTACTTATTTGGAGAGGGGACTTTTCAATGATTCTTTTAGGAATATTCAGAAGCAGGGGTGTCAATTTTTTTCCAGTAATTGGAATTGTTCCCCCTCCTTGCCACATTTTATCCCAATTCTTCCCAAAATTTAACATTGGTTTCAATCAAATTCTTCCCCAAATGACCATAGAGACATAACCTATTCCCCCACTTCAGGGACGAATAACAGAAATAGACACCCTGTTCAGAAGTGCAGTTAAAATTGGCCTTGTTAAATCCTTTAGTCTTGAGTGTGTGTTACAGTCCCAATATTTTTGCCATTGACTAGACTGAGAAAATTCAAAACAGTTTTGCCACAAAAGTATTTAGCAATTGTCAAAAATTAACAAGCTATGAACATTCTACTATCACACGGTATAATGCATAAGTATGTTAATCTATGTTTAACACTCAAAGATATGTTTCGTTTGCTGCAACCAGAAGATATGTTTCGTTTGCTGCAACCAGACTGCCAATTCAACTTGTTTCCAATTAATTGGGGGGACTTGTTTTCTCCAGCCAACTGATTTTTTTTTTTCAAAGTCAGAAAAAAAAGTATTCATTTTGTTCTTTGAAAATTTGAATTATTTTAATTTGGCTATTTTCTAAGAGAAATGTCCAGTCAAGCAAACCATCTCTATTCATTTCATGAACAAGACATTTAAAAAACTGACCTTGATCATTTTTTAGGGCTACAGCAAACGAGGAGTTTATTTTTAGGCCTTATAAAATGACAATGCTTTGTGTTATGATGCATAAATGTTGAATGGCATTTTAATGAATTGAACCACTGATGTACACAAGGAAGATGATGGGGGAGGAGAAGAAAAGAGAAATGATAATTGACGAGGAAATGAGATCGTCAAGGTCACATGGGCACACATTAGCTTGTTGACCAGTAGACTGTAACGACGACGACAGAAACCAACAAGTGGAGACCTGACTGATGGTGCGGTGAAGTTTTTCAATTATCGTAATGACGGATGTGTGTTGTCAAAAAAATAGGGGTCAAAACTTGTCCGTCAGTAATGGTTACCTTGATTAGGTGATGCAATAGAAGGAGAAATGCACAGTTATCTCCAAATTACCTCCCATTTTTCTCCAAATTCACCAACCAAACTTGTTAGATTTACACCTTCTGGTGATAATCTCTATGCCTCGTTGAGATCCGTGTCGCCTGCCATTTTCTGGATGGTTGCTTGCTCTATGGTGGTAGACGTCGGAATTCCACCTGCGAGTACGGTAAAAGTGACTATTTCTGGTGTTTTTTTCCCAGCAGATTTTGCTAGTGGGTAATTTAGACCATGAATAATATGTCTATTCTCAAATGTTTACCGTTGTTGTGATTTTTTATCATTTAGAATTTAAAAGTTAACCATATTTGGGTGCTAATTTTGTGGATCACCTCACAGCTCGATGAATGGGAGAAAGGGCAAAATGTTTTATAGGCCCTTATGCATGAATCAGCAATTTTCCTGACTCTTAATCTTGTACTACCTGGCAACATAAACATTTAGGATTTTTACAACATTGAACCATTGGCCTACGCAACGTATAGATTTTTTTGAGCTTTAGTCCTTGTGACAGAGTCTGTATGTGTAGTCTCTTCATGAAATCTGGAATTTTCTACTTCCTCTCCGTAAATAAACAAATTACACAGCAACAATAGGCTGGTCTCTCACTACTAAAACAAAAACAAACCATTGGTCATTTAAGGGCTGAGAAAAACAGAAATATTTTTGACGTCCAGGTCTTTTTTAGGGAGGGAAGTGAGGTTTTTTTCACATCTGACATTTTTTTTAATTTTTCTTAACTGAAAAAAATTGAAGCATCATTTTACTGAAGTTACGACTGTTCCAAATTATAAAGTTAAAAGAAAAAAGTTGAGCTCGCAATACTAGTGTTACCCCCCCCCCCCCCCCGCACTACCTGCCTAAATGCATCTAAGCAATATTTTAATTGGTGATTGGAAAGGTGATATCATGTAATGAGCAAAATCTAATGAGACACTATAAGAACAATGGTGGTGGTATTGTTTACACAGAGATATAGTAGCACTATGTTTTGATTGGTTACTCAGAGGGCTATGTCATGTTGTGCCCTGTAATAAGCCATCAGAATGTATCATAGGTAGGTGGTAGTGCCTTGGGGATATTAACCCCTGGTCACTACCGGCCGATTTATTGGTTAAATTCAAAGGAAATATGATGTACATAGCCAATGTCAGACATGGATATATATTTGGTTCATCTGAAATATGAAGTAGCGATGCGCGCATATACCCGTGCCGCCTTTCAGTTTAGTGCGCTTGTACTTAGCCCACATGCGTGCTGAAAGTCGGTTCGATGTATATGCCCGTATCGTTATTTCGACTTAGAGCTGGACAGAGTATTAGAAGGTAATTTTCATGGTTTTACTTCCTCATAGTACTATCATGTAATGAGCTAGTTATATTATTATGAATTCTATAATTACATTTAATTAATTCCCCTGGGCACATGACCGACCAATTGATTATTTAATTTATAAGGTTTATGATGTCAAACAAAGGTGGACTATTTTAATTGGGTACTCAGGAGATTAAATTGTACAATACATGGGCGTACCCAGAGGGTGTTTTGAATCAATCCCATAATTCATTGCAATATGCCTAGTGTACTGTACTAAATATGAGTCAGTACTTAGGGATAAAAAGTGCTCCAAAAGTTCAAGAACCACAAGACATTTTATGATCATGCCAAAAAAAATTCCCTAGTACTAACGCGTGGTGCTAAAATGGGCATTAAAAGTCAGGGTTTTCATGTAATAAGAATAGGATTTTAATGGGATCACATGAGGTGAAATTTCCTAAAAACTGGTGCATTGTGGGATTGACTCCAAAACATCCTCTGGGCATACCCAGGCATGGTGGACCTTGGGATGTGGTCGGGGTGTGGGGGCTTCTGATAAGTAAAAATAGGCCAGGGTGTGATTCTTGGGGATTTTTCCTGATTTCAGGATATTTTTTATTTTAAAAATTTCCGCAAAGTATTAACTCAGCCCGATTCTGAAGCATTTTAGGTCATTTTACGCTGTTTTTCCGGATTTTTACCACATGGCAGGATTTTTTCACAAAACTCAATCACACCCTGATTTTGTATACTTTTTTGTAACCCCCCCCGGGTGCTCGCACTGCCTTCGCACCCCTGCTGGGTAAGCTGGTTGCAATGTCATGACGGGAGCCAATCGGAGTATTGTGAGGAAAAGTGGTGTGGCACCTAAGCTGGAATTCCAGCACAATAGCCATGGAACATTAAATGTACCATTGGCTCGGACCATAAATTTTAGAGTGCTTGTTTTAGTTTCTATTGAACCATATAAAAAATCCTAAAATGCTCAACTGTCTATATGTAACGGATTATGATTTTTTGGGTTTTGAAAAGAAACATTTTTTTTTTTTTTTTTAATTTCCCCCTTAAAAAAAGCTGGCTACGCAACTGCTTATTGATCGTCGAGTAGCGAAAAATATAGGCATAAATATTGTTAAATGTATGTAATATCAAGAAGCATAATGGAGAAAAATGCCAGTTGGGATATAAAGCTTGTCCAACCCACCCATAATGTTGAGCTCTCTATTATGGCAACATGAGAAATATGGAAATTTTGCGGACAGTCGAGAAATCTAAAATGGCATTTGAAATTGGCTGGTTAGCAACAGCGCCTGCGGTGATCAGCACGAGGGAAAAATGGGATATTTGGAGAGTGGTCAAGCTTGTAAATTGCTTTGGCCTCCGTCAGAGGCACTCCTCGGGTGTGCAATTTCTACTGTTTCCTCGTAAGCCAGCGTTTAGGACTGTGCGGGAGGTTGTCGGGTAAAATTTTTTTGTAAAAGGATCTATGCCCTGTGGCCATAAGTTCAGGAGAGGTCACATTGTGCTCTCAAAATGGCTACCTACTTCTCTGATGGGGTCAAAGGTTATTGAGCTAGGTGTCTGGTTGAGGATGTGCAGAAATTTTCCATCAGCTCTTTGCGTGACATAACTTTGAGGAGACCGTATTATTTTGAGGAAAAGAGAGCATTGCTGATTGAAGTGTAGGGTTGATGTGGGATGGCATTGCCACTACCAGTGAGTAACCCAGTTAATAGGGAGTGAATGTCAAAAAACAGGCTTTTTCAAGAAGAATGATAAGGGGTATTAATTGAACAAATTTACCATAATAATAGTTTTCATTGAGATGTTAAAATAAATTTAATTGCATATTCCATTGTTAATTTTTATTTTTTGTTTGTTTTATAATATTTTATTTATGTGTTTTATGTGTTAGAGCTGAGTATTAACAATGTATCTGTTTGTCATTCCCAGGGATCCATAGAGAAGGATATTCATCAACTGATAGATTTTGTTTTTTTTTTCATTCTTTGTGTTTTTAATTAAAGGTGCTTGTTCCAGTTTAATCTAGTCTATTGTGTTCTCTACTTGATATGAGAGGTAGGCATTGTGCATACATGCCTTCATGTACTGTGGGAAACAAACTTGAGGTTTTGATGGTAGGGGCAATAATAAAGGATATTGCAAAGCATATTCAATACTGTGCTAATATGATGTTTAACCCTTTAAAACGGCAGTTTTTTGTTTATATCTTGGGAATGAAGTGGATTTGAGGGCTCAAATGAGAAATATGACCTTTTTCGGATACAAAAATGATACTACGTCAGGGTAAATCAGGAGGGGTTCCAAAGATGATCGGAACACGCACCTTTAAAAGGACCATTTCAAGGGCTGGGTTTTGGCTGGCATTCTGCCTAGATTTAGAGAGGAAAGAACAAATTTTGATCATTGAAACATTAAACACCACATTCCAACTTTCTTTGTGCATTGAATTGGGAAATTGCAATTTAGGGTACAGTCACAAACCGGTGCTCAATTTTCTAATGGTCTGATGAGCTTTGTTCTTGCCAGTGAGGAAATATGACATCTTCCAACTCTATTTTTATCAAATTCCTCTCCAATGGATCTTAAAACATTACAAAATCACGCATAAAGATTTTTCAGAGAAGAGTCATAAAGCAAAGCGAGTGCACTTTTCTAGCTCACCATTTTTTACCTACTTTTTTTCTTTTTTGAATAATAGCCTTAAGTATGTCTCATCTTGGGTATTTTTATTTTTAAATTTTTATTTTTGAACTTGCTATTAAAAGATGTAGATGACATTACCTTATGTTTCGTCCGAAATTTTAAAATGAATGACGCCCGAGTCATCATTCTGTCTAATATAAAAAGTTAACCCCCGAGGTAGCCTTGGAGCAATCTTTCATGTTGATTATTTTTATTTTGGTATTCTTTTTTAGAAAGTCACACTCGACTAACTACTGGTAAAGTCTTAAAATTCAGGGTGAGCAAAAATAATGGCAAAATTGCAATTCTTTTAAAAAGATGTACTATATCCTCCAAAATCGCATTCACTATTTTAGGAATTTTGCACCATTGTACAAATTTTCATTTTAAGACCGTCAGGGGCTTCCACACACAGCCTATTACCAACACACAAACTCGGACTTCTATGCTGTTTTTAGAACTGCGAATGTTAACGGTTTACAAATTTTAACCTTGGTCCTTCAAAGGAGTCCTGGTGTTGAGAATTTGTAAGAACTAATTTGTACACAGGAACATTGCAATGCATTGTGGGATTGGAATCGCCCTCCTGTACTTGACCGTATAACATGTTACATTTAATGTGCATGCTAAAATTCCACAATTTTTTTACATGAGTCAAAAAGAACCTATCACCAGAATTTTGATGGCACCATTGATGTAATTGTGTGTGTGTGTGTGTGTGGGGGGGGGGGGCATGTGCATTTGTGACACACATGTAAAAAAGGGTTTGTGTACGTATGTGTGCATGCACATGTATGTTCATGTGTCTTATATGCATGTGTGTAAGTGTAGTTGGAATGGGTGTTGTGGCCATATGGGAATTACAGATGCCACAAATTAACAATTTGTAGCACGAAAATACATTGAATGTACAGGAAGCTTATAAATTATCATATAGTAGTACACCGTCCCAATAGAAGGCAACCTTGAATTGCTGCTCCTAGTGCGGGACATTAATTGGCCATATTAATTGTGCGCAGGAAGTTCTTCTATGGGGAATTCATTAGGACATTAGACCACCGGGCTCTTGAGCCTCATTAGGTTAGGCGTTTCAATCATGTCACCATTAATAAGAATTTGGATAGCTTTGTTGCCGTCATACAGTCAGCCAGGGAGAGTTGTTACAGAAGTAATTTGCTATTTCCAGTGTTTCTGGTTTGGTGTGGGGAGAAGTATGTGCAGAAGGGGCAGTGTCAGAGGGTGCATTGAATCAATCCATAATGCAATAATTTTGGGAAAATACACATCAGTATGGTCATGTGATCTCACAAAAATCCTATACAAGGAAATATGTCAGATTTTTGTCAAGCCTCATGTTTGACTCTAACATTATAACCATTATTGATGTACAACATCACGAATCCCCGAAAAAATAATACAATTGATGTAAAATTAACAAAATAGAGGCATTTTAATTTTTGCTTTTTTGACATACGAAGAAAACGGGCGGATTTTTCGCCACGGCTTCATTGATCAAAAGCGCCCAACTTGTGATGTCAAAGTGATGACCAAAACATTGTGTTGACTCGAATTGTTATTGCTGACACTGTAATATTGATGGATTAATGAAAGTAATAATAAAATTAGAAAAAAAGGTTACAGAATGACATATTTTGTTTCATTTCGTTGTGTTTAATTATTATTGAAGTGGCAACACTGCGATATGATGGTCACAACGACGTAAATTATGGATGGTCATCACTTTGACGTCACCATTTGCCTGCGATGTGGATTTGTCGGAATCGTTTTCGAGTAAGCTATTGGGCGGGAAAATAAAAGGGCAAAATACTCAACAAATGTGGACAATTTTCAACTTATTTTGATTTATATGTAATCTACGTTACTTAAGCTTTCCATCCATACCAAATTTTCCAAATATTCAGAATCATGACATATTTCCTTTAACACATAAAAACCCTGACTTTTACACTCATTATTAGCCCACAAAGCATTAGTACTTGAGGAATTTTTAGCATCTTAAACCTCTTTATCCCTAAGCACTGACATGCGTTTAGTACAGTACAGTATAGACAAATTACAATGCATTATGGGATTGATTCAAGACACCCTCTATGGCAGTGTTCATAAAATAACCAAATACATTACTAGCAAGCATAGAGACCTTTTTTAACCCCTCGCTGATACTAGTCGTGCGCACAATTTCATTTCAGCAAGTTTCTCTGAATATTGTGATTATCACGTCTATTCCTCTTGAGTGAGTCTTTGATTTTATCCTTACTGGTCGGTCACTCGTTAGGAGCGGAAATAAGGCACGTACTCCACGTGCTACGTCTGCTGTTATAACATCGCCATTGTGACGAACAAAAGGACAGCTATTCCTTTGCCGTTCTGTTAACAATGCGTGTGAGAAGGATAATGCATGTGCATTCATTTCTTTGATACTACCTTGTGACATGCATAAATGTATCATTAATGGTTGTACTTAGAGGGTGTATTGAGTCAATCCCACAATGCAAATTTCACCTCAATAGGGTCATACGATCCCACCAAAATAATATTCTTAACCAGGGATCCTAAAAAATCAGGATAGGACACTCGATCAACGAAGTGGAGGCATACTGCATGAAATCTGTAGCTTACAGATCGCCGGTCGTACGTGGTGCTGTGATGCTACGTCATTCCCGATTTACATCATACTGCATAAATAATTAGGTAGCTTTTCGAAAATGGTGGCGCTATAACTATGCCTGCGAATCGTCTATGGGTACACAGTGTCACGCCGCTGTCTTAAAACAAATAATAATACCATGATGTTACACTAATTTTCGCCCCCAAAGTGTTAGTACTTGGGGAATTTTTAGCATGATCGTGAAATGTTTTGTGGTCCTCTAGCTTCCTGTACACTTTTTATCCCCAAGTACTGGGTTGTACTATTGTGTGATGAGGGACAGAACTTAAACCTTCAAGAAAGTTGGTATTCTTCTGAGACTGTAAGGGGGAGAAGAAAGTTGTGAGAATATCTTGAGATGAAACTAGTCGGCAGAAGCAGAGGGACAGGTGACATTTCCCTCCAAATTACACACCCCCTTGGTCCCCCCTAAAATTCTATCATTCTTTTGCTGCCCCAGAAATTGTTATGCTTCTGCTGCTACTGGACAAAATGTGTTGAAGGGCACAAAAGGGCAAAACTTTACAAATCCTTACTTTTCCTCTATTAAATCTTCAAAATTGTTCCAGGGTCCCACCCATAAAATTTCTGCCCACTTTGTAACAATCATGTTGGGCAGAGAGCAATATTGCTCATGGATGTTTTCTTAGAAATTTGTGTTGCTTTACAAGAAAGAACACTAAACTAAAAAATAACAGTTACTAACTACAATTCATTTTTTTCTAGTTTAAAAGTAGGCATATTAATTATTATTCTTTTCAGACAGCAATCATTATTCTTTTGGTAGATATGCCAAACACAAAAAAAACTTGAAGCTAGACCAGGTTGTAATTCCCCTTCAAAAAGGTAAAATGTGTTAATGGTACGCAAATGGGAGAAAACGTCCTTGGACCCGAGGGCTCAGAGCAGCCGTTTCACAGCTATATGGCATGGGGTTGCGTTATGTAAGATGGGGTGCCCCTCGTCTCAGTGAATAGTCGTATAATCATACGAAGATCGCATTTCAGAGCTCTGGGCGTTATGACATTTATTCATATTTGATCATTGGCAGTTTAGCGGCGAATTCTAGAGCGATTTCACCTGTTAAGCACAGGTCCTTTTTCTCACTCATTCTCTCTCTCACTTTTTCTTCCCCTGTATTTGAGTTTCTTTATAACTATGAATTTGACGTATCTGACAGGATTTTGTGTATTGAAGATCACAGGTCATATGCTGCAGAATTCAACAAAAAATGAATTAGAATGTACCAGATGGAAATTGTAATCAATTTTCTTCTTTCTCTTTAGCTGGAGTCCCGGTAAAAGGCTGGGATGCATTATGAGTTACAATATGCTCATCCACCAAGGACACAGTTCAGTGGGGTGTACTTATACATACATTGACATGAACTGACCTTGTGTGATCTGGGTATCATATATCATACCCAAAAACCAGGGGGAGTATTTTCTAAATACATTGGTGAATGAAAGCTACTGAACTGTGCCAAGGGAATTGAGATTTTACTAGCTCATAGTGATGATTATGCTTTTCAAACCACAGGCTTCTCGAGAGCTAATAAAATTCTACAAGGAAGTGACTTATTAGATGAAAATGTATTCTGGAATATTTTCCTTAATGGACTTTGTGTTTTGAGAGCAGATATTGCATTTTCGAGAGTATTTTCACCTCAAATCCCATGTAAACTAAGCAGATAGTTGACTTTGATTTAATTAAAGTAGAGTATTTGACTGATAAAATACTGATAATGAACCTTCTTATTGAGTCACATGACAATTCAGAATTTTCTCATATTTCACTTAAAGATCTTCAATTGCGGTTAAAGGAGAAAATTTGGTCAGAGAAAGTAATAGCTCGTGCATAACATTGTTAAGACTTTATTTTAGCTCCACAGAATTAAACTAAAAATTAATCAGTGTTGATAAATTAAAAAAAAAAACATTTGATGCCAAGCCCTCCTTACTTTGCATATTTTCACCACCAATTTTACCTTATCAGTCAGGCTGCAGATGATAAGCAAATGATGCAACCTTAATTACAAAAGAAGCAGGGCTGCAAATAAGGGAAGCTTGTGTTTCACAGTTATTCTGATTTAAAGATGCTGTATGTAAGCGATTCACCCTTAAAGGAAATATGTCAAGATTTTTGTCAAGCTCAGTTTGACTTACATTCATAAATATATGTACATACATCACGAATTCCCGAAAAAATAATACAATTTGATGTAAAATTAACAAAATAGAGGCATTTTAATTTTTGCTTTTTTGACATACGAAGAAAACGGGCGGATTTTTCGCCACGGCTTCATTGATCAAAAGCGCCCAATTTTGCTCTCCTCGTGACGTCAAAGTGATGACCAAATATAAAACCTGTTTGAAAGTTATTTATTTTGAAAGCAGAATAGATGTTGAAAAAAGCAGTGACATAATTTCTAACTTTTGAAAAAGGGCTGTTGCATGCTACAATCATGGTCAACTTCATAAGTCCTTGGAAAACTTGTTAATATTGGCAGCTATGCAAGAGATATAGGCTTGAAACATATTGTAACTATCACTTTCTTTCCCCCTCCCCTCCCAAGTCAGTGTTGAAAATAATATGCAGCGAGATTGACCAAGTGTGTCGTGCTCATGCAACATTGAATTGAGGGGGCGGGAACCAAATCTGCACAAAGTGTTCCAACAATTATGAACAAGATTGTAGTATCACATAATGGTCTTATCACATAATGGTCTTAACTCCATTCCTAGCTTATACCCCTCCCCAACATCTACTTTGGATGATATCCCGCTGTAAACACACACACACACATTCAAATTCTCACAAAACTCATGTGGTTCAGTCAAATACACAATGTTTAATTATCCGAGCTGCATCGGTAGGTATGTTTTGATTTTGCCAAGTTCAAACACCACCGGCATGCCAATTTGTACGCATATTTTTTAAATGTCACTTTCTTTTTTCCCCTTGTATCAATATTGGTCTACTGGCGATCCAAGGTACGTCACTCCATGTGATATTTGCACACATGCAAAATCCTATTTCAAGTTCAGCCTGGACATTAATCTTGATTGTGGACAGACACAACATCCTCCTTAAATCTATGCTATTTGCATTGTTAGAGAACTGTTCTGCAAAAAGGTGGTTAAGTTTGCAAAGTATGGTATTAAATTGACTCAATTTAGAAGTTTTTGACTAGTTGTTTCCCATTGAGACTTTCATGAACTGAACTCCATGTCCAAGTTAAAGGTGCTTGCTCCGATTCATGTCTATTATGTTCTCTACTTGATATGAGAGCCTGGCACTTGCACATATGCGCCATCACCTGTAACAAGTACAGGTACCGTAACATAATTTGCAAATAAGACCAGAAGCAACTAATAAGGACCGAAATCTTAGTCACTAAAATTTTAGTCACTAAGCTCTCTGTACAGGCACTTACTGTAACACATAATTGAATGGAGATTCATATCTTTTAATACTGCCATTTTCTTCCTTTTCTGGCAATTCTTCAGTTGGAAAAAGTAATTTAAGAGAATTCTACAGACTTATCCTTCACCTGTAAGGTTTTTCTGCAAATATTTTGACTCTTAAAGGAAATATGTCATGATTCTGAATATTTGGAAAATTTGGTATGGATGGAAAGCTTAAGTAACGTAGATTACATATAAATCAAAATAAGTTGAAAATTGTCCACATTTGTTGAGTATTTTGCCCTTTTAATTTTCCGCCCAATAGTTTACTCGAAAACGATTCCGACAAATCCACATCGCAGGCAAATGGTGACGTCAAAGTGATGACCATCCATAATTTACATCGTTGTGACCATCATATCGCAGTGTTGCCACTTCAATAATAATTAAAACACAACAAATGAAACAAAATGTCATTCTGTAACTTTTTTTTCTAATTTTATTATTACTTTCATTAATCCATCAATATTACAGTGTCAGCAATAACAATTCGAGTCAACACGATGTTGGAAGCTTGTCTGTTTGCAAAATATAAAATATTTATGTTTGCATTATGTAGTTCAACTTTTTTTAGGTAAATTGGTGGGGGGAGCTTTCTTGAAATTGTTGTAACTGCAGACTTCATGTAGTAATATATTTCCCTCTCTCTTTCTTTATATCTTTACAGATTATAGCACGACTTTGTAAATCAAGACAAGAAGGCAAAAGAGTGGCGCAAAAAGGAAGTGACTACATGTAGGATGAAAAAGGATCAGAATTTGGATTAGTTAAGGGAATAAAGAGTTGAGTCAATCAATGTGGTTCGTCACCGTCAGGGATGCAATGATGGTCCCTAGTAGTGTGAGTCAACCAGCTCTAGGTACTTCCTGCGGAGAATGCGATCATGCTGACATGGTGCCTAGATAATCCGCCCAGTGCAGGATAAAGAAGCATGACCAAAAAAAAATATTGTGCCAAGTTAACCCAGAGATGTTGCACCAGATTTCAAAAAGCAGCAGTAGCTGTAGCAGCAGAAAGCAGAAATGAGATGTGATGTAAAAGAGACTGCACAGACCCCCTCTGTGTGAGAAAGAGGGCTTGTTATTTGGGGTTTTTGTGTAAATGGGGGAAGATCGTCTATAGTGCCTCAGACTGAGTGGTAGTGTGTATGGAACGGTGGCCTACATGGCCGGCCGTAATAATGTAAGCTTCATCATATGGAGTAAGGAAGGAGCGTGTACAAAAAATTCATGAGATTGAGCGTCAGAATTATTTAGGTCAGGCTAGACCCACTTTATATCCAATTTATTAGCATTATTGTAAGTGATAGACACTGCCTTGATTTTTACCAATTAGGTTTTTTTTCACCTTGGCAGAGAGATGGATGGATGATATTTTGCAATGAAAATATCTATGGTATAGCTCCTTAGGAGGCTTCAACTTGAAAAAAGACAGTTGACTATAACTTGTTTACTGTTAACTTGGATTGTGACCCCAGTTGCTTTTTTGATGTTATTGCAATGTATTTTACCCAAATTAAGGGTCACAAGTCCAAGTTACAGTGAATGCTCAATTTTGTAATAATTTAGTGCCAACATATCACTTAACAATTCATTGAAGAAAATAATTTCTGCCAATAAAAGTAACACAACAAAAGCTCAAAAGGAGATGCCACATAGTGATGTCAGTTCTGTGTGAATGAAAGCTACAAAATGACACATAGATCACACTGCCAAAAGGCTGACATACCTATTTAGTATTCCACACAGGATATGGTTCCAGTCTGGAGTTTGTGTGGTTTTGTAATTTATTGTCATCCACGTGCAAGTCTAATTCTCCAAGTGAATTTCTTTGGCAAAGAAATATGCCAGAGTGCCATTTATAAATAATTTTATTATTATCATCAAAGGAAGCTACTTCTGTTTTTTACATTTCTAGAATAAACGATCTATTAATGTCAGTCTGATAAAAAGAGACACCTTACGCAAATGATATGCCCCAATATCATAATTTGACATTTTAATTGTCAGAACGTACTTAATTGATACAAAGAAACGCAAGGAATGGGCAAGTAGGTTGTTGGAATACTTAAAATGAACTTGTTTTATTTTACCTTTTTAAAAAATACACGATGCATTGCATTATCTGTGTTGTTGTCGCTGTACAGATTAGCGAAGTGAAACAGTGATATCTTTTTGTTTATTAATTGGTATTGAAATCTGTCTCCTTGTGTTTTTGCATCCAAAAACTACATGGGAAAACACATGTTCATGTAGTCACAAGTTTAGTATTAATAGTGGATATTTTTGTATTTTTGTCCTTAATTTTGTTTCTTGTTTTTCCCCATAGTCTGTATCATGTTGAAATGATATCATTATAGGCTTAAATTGTAATATAGATCTTATAAAGTCTCATGGCTGGGCCATGGGTAAAAGACCTTGTTTTATAAAAAAAAAAATACAACAAAAGAAAAAGAAAAATGGGGAAATATTTGTTATTTTGTGGGTGGGTGGAGGGGTATCACAGGGAGCGGTCTCATTTCTGTCTTTCATGTGTGCTCAGTCCATCGACATGTTATTTCAGAGTATGCTGAACTTTGTACTCTAGTGAACTAGACTGATAATTATGATTACAGTATTTAGGGTGCTAAGTTTGCTGAGCTGCACTGTTTATATGTAAGGCTGAGCAATGGCCAGAAAACAGTGAATGAGACTGCCTCTTAGTGTCTTTTTGAAAATGTGACTACCTCTCAGAATAGGAGCAACCCAGAGGGTATTTTAAACCAATCCCATAATGCATTGCTTTATAGAAATACTATAGTTGTACCCATGTACGTGCTTAAGAAATTAAGTACATACAGAGTTACAGAACAACATGGACCTATGGGATTATGATAAAGATTTTTTTCATGACCATAAAGAGTATAAAAGTCAGTTTTTTTGGTGGCTTTGAATTGGCGCTACCGTATATATGGTCACATGACCTTGGTGATGTTTGATAGGCATTATGGGATTGATTTGAACAACCTCTGAGGGCAACCTAATATAGGCAAAAAATAAAAATATATTGCTAGTTTTTCATGCTGAAGGGGTGTGGATATTACATAATAGAAATGTATGTTATAAAAGACTTGTAATATAGGCTTACTGCCAAGTGAAAAAAAGTGAATTGTAATTAGTTATATTTTGTTAATTACCTATATTACCCTGTCCAGTTTATGCTGCAGTAAGCATAAATTATATTATTAACCGTCGTGGCGCCACGCAGTAGTGCAACGCTAAATACGTCAAGCAGAGAAATGTAGTCTACGGAAAGGTTGTGACTTATTTTTTATTTTCCGTGTGTGTATAAATGTATGATAACAGAAGAAATGATTACTAACTGTCATAGCCTCATCACCCAGATCAAAGGCCAGCAGTAGGGAATTGTATGTATGTATGGATATGCGATTTACTTTATACGTAACTGGGGCCCCAGAATCATTGGGATAATTTCTCAGTTCAGTGGTATAGTGAAGTCTCTGAACTTTGACTTTTGGTGGATGAGAGTATAACAGTGAGAAGGGTTTGACACAAAGTATGGGAATCTTTGCTAACATTTACAAAATGAGGTAGAGCAAAAAGGTCAAAGGTCATATTCTGTCTTTAGAAAGTCTGGCCAGCCAGAGCATAAGGATATACTGTAGGTCACAAGTTTGGGTGTCTCAGCCCTTGTGGCAAAGTTTGGTGATCCCCATGCATGCCCTTTGTAAGTAAGGAATTGGATCCTCTGGTTTCTAGGGATCATGATGTGGTGCTTGGAATCGAATCCTGTAGTAGGGCTCTTGAGTTTAATAACACCATATCATTATGGGCATATGAAATAGACCAAGGCAAAAAAAAAAAAACACCACAGAATAAATATGCATCCATATTACCCATCAGCCATTTCATATCTTAAAGGTGATATAGCAGTGATGTCAATGATATTTAGTTGCTCTTAATTGTCCCCGCCGAACAAGTTCGGAACGGGGACTATAAAATGAGCAGCGTCCGTTCGTCCGTTCGTCCGTTCGTCCGTTCGTCCGTTCGTCCGTTTGTCCGTTCGTCCGTGATAAAAATGTTAACCCACGTTGTATACGATTTATCTGGAGTTCCGTAAGGGTGACAATGATGTGACTTGGTGGAAAGAAGCGGGTGTTTTTTTTTTTTTTTTTTTTCATAAGGATATACTGTAGGTCACAAGTTTGGGTGTCTCAGCCCTTGTGGCAAAGTTTGGTGATCCCCATGCCCTTTGTACTGTAAGGAATTGGATCCTCTGGTTTCTAGGGATCATGATGTGGTGCTTGGAATCGAATCCTGTAGTAGGGCTCTTGAGTTTAATAACACACCATATCATTATGAGCATATGAAATAGACCAAGGCAAAAAAAAAAAAAAACACCACAGAATAAATATGCATCCATATTACCCATCAGCCATTTCATATCTTAAAGGTGATATAGCAGTGATGTCAATGATATTTAGTTGCTCTTAATTCAGAATCTAAAAGTTACTGATACAAATTGAATGTTTATTCTGTGGTGTTGAAACTTTGCATCAATACTGCTGAAACTGTGCTTCATGTGTATGCTAGGGCAATGTTGAACAACACGGTCAAGGGAGTTTTGCTGTGCCCTGTCCTGATTTGAAGACCCCCAGCATAACTGCCTTTTTGTGTCCATCTTTTCTAATCTATTTTTTCAATCATCAATTCAATTGAAAGTTTTTTGACTGAAAAAGTGCCAAATTACTTACATAAGCTCTTTATGGGCCTCTCATTGAGTTCATACTAATTACTCATTCAAGTACTCCCAGTGCTGCAAAAAAAAAAAAAAAAAAAAACAAGTAAGAAATTTTCTGAAATTCAGAAAATAGAAACCCTGAGTCCAGAAAAGA
This sequence comes from Ophioderma brevispina, assembly GCA_023653785.1. Classification (NCBI taxonomy): domain Eukaryota; kingdom Metazoa; phylum Echinodermata; class Ophiuroidea; order Amphilepidida; family Ophiodermatidae; genus Ophioderma; species Ophioderma brevispina. The sequence goes on from JAMKCH010069652.1 coordinate 62,601, forward strand.
TTTCTAGGTCCATTTCAGGATTTTCAGTAACTTAACACCTTGCATATTTGGTGATTAAAAAAAATATACCCTGTTCAGTGTAAGGTGGAACATGACCCCATTCTTTTGCCACTTATTTTGTTCAAGTATGGCAAAATATACTATAATTACAATATATTTACCCTAGGATTGCATTATGACTTTGGTCTCATCTAAAGGTTACCTTTATCTTCTGGTGAACATCTATAGATATTGTTATAGCCCATAGACATGGTGAAAAGGATTAGCTTTACAGTCCTCTGGCATGTGAACATAAAAGCATGACCCATTTTGTGCCATATCTCATGCACAGAAAACGGTTCATTTGTACAGTACACAGGTCTGTGCGGGTCATTGAACTTTGCCACTGAGACAGTAATACAATTGGAGTTTGAAGTGATCTGACCATATTGTGTCACTTGATATTTTTATTGATCATTGTGTAATTCTGTAAACACTTGTCTTCCTGAAACAAAAGTCATGTAAAATTTTATGGGTATTACAATCTTCAGGTACGTAGAGTGAAAGACGTAGCGCAAAAAATACTAAGACTAGATACGTTGAAGTAGTCGATTTGTTTCTTGTTTTGACCCAAAACGAGCTCTGTAGTACACCTTTCTTTGAAAATCTTCATGCCGATGCATTGAATTGATACAACGTTCAGACATGTTTTTTAACTCGGCAGTGTTTTAACTTGACAAAAAATGTTTTGTGTTTGCTTGAATTTTATCTTGGTTTTCGATTTAAAAAATAAAAAAAAACTATTTTTTAATGTTTGAGTACAATAGAATGAAACAATCCTTCCAAATGTGTGGCCAGTTGTAAATTGTATAAAACAAAGTTCAAGTGTTTGCATTCCTAAGAAATCTAGAGTTTGTAGATAATGAGCTTTTCTTTTAAACAAAAAAAGATGGAATTTGTAAAGAAAAAGAAATGTTTTCTATTGAAGATGAGGACGGTGAAGTAACAAGCTTGTACTGTTGTAGTGGTGTGACGTTTTTTGCCTGCACTAGTATTATTTTTATTTTTCGGGGAATGAGCTGGTGAAACAATGGCCGAAGTGAGGCTGGCAAGCTAAGATAAAATTGAGTCTTTGATCCGCACACACTAGCAAAATCGCTTAAATCGATGATGCATTAACGAAGACTAAAAAATTGGGAAGTATGTGTACGCACCTCCCTTATTTCAACCCATTTTGATCTTTGTTAGTTTTCGACTAGTGTGAATGCGGTCATATCTTAATTGTACTCTGGGTCATAATTTCTTGGACATAACAAACGCGCGTGTTGATCGTTGCGTGTACCGCGTCTACATGCAACATGGTGGTGCGCTGTTTGGCAGGGAAGCGGACATACGTTCTAAACCGTCCAAGAAATTATGAGCCAGGGTGTAAGTGTAGCGTTTATAAACGCTTAATAAACTAATCAAGATTAAGTTTTCTTTGTCGAAATAAGCAATTTTGCGTGTGTGTGGTCAAATAAGACAAACTCAGAATTGAGCAACTTAATCTAAAAATTATGATAAATCCCAGCTTTTGTATATGATCTTGTTCTGTCTTTCTTTATTGATTTGTCAACTGTGACCACTGAACAATTTGGAAATGCAAATTGTTTGATACTGTCCAGAAATTAAGAGTGTGATTTAAGTCAGCCAAATGTTCTCTGTGTGTTTTTATTTAAAAGAAATGTGCCATCTCTAAAAAAAATGTAATAAATAATTGTTAAAGAGTTAAGATGTCAACTGTGCTAGTAATTGATTGATGACAGAGATTTGTGGATGGGATTTTCCTATAATTACTGGGCTATAGTGCATTCACACAAACGTTGGAATAGAACATTGGCTTTTGTAATGGTAATCCAAAGCATAAAACCAGTGTGCTATGTTCACCTTGCTGTGTAGGTGTTTGGTGTTATGTAATGCATCTATAAACTGATTAAGAGATTGCTTTTTAGTTTGTTTTTATTACAGTAAATCAAGGCCTTGCAAACTCTCTATGTACTGCATTTATTTCATTGGCTGTCATGAAAAAGAGAGAGAGCTTGTAATAGTTGATATTGAATTATGGGTCAATTATCGTCATGGAATCTCGGCAAGAAATCATGCTGAGCGAAATAGGAGGCCAATGTTAAATAGCTCCCGCTTGTTTAATTATCCCTTTATCATCTTTTCCTGAAAATGCTTAGATTTTTGCTTTTGAGAGCGTGGAATTTGATTGGTTCCCATAGCAAACTATATTAGCCATTTGTAAAGTATTTTTTAATCTCAAAGCTAGGCATGTTTGGTTTTACTCAAATGCATTTTTAACTTAAGGCAGCCTTTAAGGATGCGTGGAGTGTGCAGCAATTGATGAATGAACGACAGAACATCCATCTTCTTTAGCTTACGATGATGTCAGTGCCAGCCTTGACTTATAGAAAGATGCTATGTGTGACTGTTAAAACTGAACAATTTTCGTCGGGTGTGTATTTTAGTGTTTCGGAAGAAAATAGTTTCCTTGATTGATACACAGGTTTTCGGTGATAGTTTAATAAAGCCTGAGCTTAAAATGTAAGCCAAAATTTGAGCTTCCATACATCAATTTTCGAAGGCTTTTTTTTTACCAGTTTCCTTAGGTAAAATGTAATATGGATGTTATTTCTTGATGGTAAACTTGCAAGTCTGCAATTTTGATTTTATTTTGTGAACCCCAGGCATGGGATAACCCCATCTTAAGTGAAGAACATTTCTATTTTAATTAAATTTCAAAATTTAAGCATGCAAAAAAATGTGTTACCCAGTGAAAATCCTGTGATGAATGTGCACTATACCACCGCTTTGAAAGAAAAAGGTTTATGAAGATTTTTTTTTCACCTAGAACTAATATCCTTTGAGGAGAGAGTTTTAAATTTTACATCAAAATTTTATTGTAAATTGTGGTGTTTAATTTGCTTCCACATGACCACATCATAAATTAGTTTCTTGTTCAATACATCAAGGTTATTCAATACATCAAGGTTAGAGATGAAGAGTGTGTTATTAAAATGGAAAAAATGGAAAATAATATTCCTCTACAGTGAACATCGGTTATTTACGATACCCAGAGAATACAGTTCTTGCAAATACATGGTTTATATGCACAGCTCGCTGAACTTTGTTCCTTGGGGATGAGAATATTTTAGCTCATAGCAAAGTCAGACATTGGCAGTGTTCAAGGCATCAGGTCAAGTCCAAGAATTATTGGTGTCTTCTTTCTTCTTCTTTCAACACCAGTAATGCCTCAGCTTCTTTGATAACCAAGCCACAAGAAAGAGCAAGAAAAAAAATCAATCACTGCATGGACCATACCATTACTCCAAACCTACAGGGGTGTGCTCCGGTTTCATCAACCATTCCCAATTTGCTTACAAAAACAATGCCTACACCGGGAGTAACATTTCAGCTGTAGAAACAAGCCAATATTTGCGATTGGGTAGGAACAAGTGGAAGTTAATGGTAGGAGGGGGTGTCGTTTTCTTTAAAATCAAGAGAGAAGTTCAAAGGGTAGTTATTTTGTTCGGGAGGAAATGGTGACCCCACCCTGCCCCTTCCCTCCCCTGAGGTAGAGAGTGGGTGGTCCCAATATTGACCTGTAGCTGATAAAATGCTTGTCATCGCTGAGTTGCATTTCAAGTGCATGGAGAGAAAGGGGACTCTGTTCTCATGGAATTTTTAACCTTTTCGGCACTGCAGACAACAATTTTGCTCAGTGAACAAATTTTGTACTTTTTCCCCCAGAAATTCCAAATTATGCATTTTAATGAACATATTTGGAATCAACATGAAGATTGCACATAAATGAGTCCAAACAAGCCTAGTCCGAGGGCAGTGTTTTTTGAGATGGCTCTACTGACTTAGGTGTTTGACACATAGAGAATCTACCAGGAATTAAAGAGTTAACTTCCAAGCAGGCAGATCTGTTGCCTCATTGTCTGTGTCAGAGTTGCCAGGGTTGTTGGTTTAGCACCTTTTTTGGATTGGACCCACTTGAAATGCATGTAGGTTTTGCTTGGATGGGAACCGTGAGGACTGGGCTGCATCATTTATAGGATTTTAGGAATGTACCATTATATTTCAAGGGGCATGCCATTTTTAGCGTAAAAAACTTGACCCGTTGATGAGTAAAAAATTGAAAAAATACCCAGCCAGCTTTGTATGTTTCAATTTGGATTTGGTACAAAAGAAGAGACTGGGGAATATATCAATTGACAAAAAATAAACAATTTTCTCAACCCAAAATACCATTTACCCCCTTGAAATGGTGCATTCCTAAACTGGAACTGGAACCTTTATTTCTGTATCAGATTGCTGCACATGTTGGCAGTTGGCAATTCTGGCAACACTGTAACATACTCCCAACTCAGGAAGTTGACAGATTCCTGTCAGCATGGGCTGGCCCCCATCACTCAAAGCATCCAGAAAGAATAAGGAGGGTATCATTATTGTCGGTGACCAAAACAAGTTTAAAAGTCTCAAATCAGTTTGGTGACATCACCGACCAGGATAGCTCAAAGTTAGTTATATCAACCTAATATTTATCCATCCAGTTAGGAATAACAAGAAATTGGTTGTTGTTTGATAATTATTTCCCCTTCCCCATGACGCCAATTAAAACAAACAGAAAAGCCCACAGTGTCTTCGGATTACAATGCCAAGTCAGATGAATAAAAAAAATACTACTATGGTTTTGTCCATGAAACTTAAATTTTGAGGAAAAATCAAGGAAAATCAGCAACTCAGGAAACCTGTTTCTGGTAGGGCAGGGGGGATGTAAAACTATATAATAATTAAACAAGAATTACCACATCTTTTCCTGCAATATCCTGCTACATACTAGCTCTTTTTATGGCAAAAGGAGTATCTCGCAATTAGTTCCCCTTTGAGTTACTTCCAATTGCCATGTTCTTCTTTTCCTGATGTTAGTCCCATGGCAAATGTAACTTTTAACACCTGGGCACTGCCTTTCAAACAACAATTCTGATTGGCTAATTACATCATATAGTCATTCCAATAACCAGTTAAAATGCAGCTTCTAAATATTTCAGGTGTAGCCCTCTTCAGCCCTACCACCATTCTTACCGTGTTGCTGATTGCCTTAAAAATAGTGCAAGAAGACCCCATCTGCAATAGCTGCCATTTGTCAGTTGTGTTCTTACTAAGTGTTATATCTGTCAAATCTAACATGTGGCAGCTATTGCAGATGGGGCCTTTTTGCCCTAAACCCTTGTAAAGTTCCACTCTGACCAATCAGCAGGTAGTACTCAAGGGTTTAAAGAAATTTAGTAATTTGGTAAAAGGAAGTATTTTTCTTGTAATTCCTCTAAAAGTTACATCCTTTTTCCATGTGAAAGATGCTAGCAAATCCATGTCAAAAGGAAGCATGATGTTGGAAACTAAATATGAGTTAATCAGAGATGTAACTTTTCCAGAAATTACTGGATTTCAGGCCATAAATGGAAAAATTATGGAAATGTAATGACAACAAAAGTTGTTTTTTTTTTTTCAATTTCGAGATCAAAGAGTTAATGATGAAGGTATTACTGTATCAAAAGCCAAGTTTTAAAGGTGCAACGAGAGATTTCACACATCAGGTGTCCCTAAAAAAATTGAAAGTACTGATTTTTGCCCTGATGTAAAACTTAAAATATCCCCATCTGAAAGGATTAAGGTGAAAAATATTTTGGTACAAAAATTGTGAAATTTCTAATTTCGTATAGGAGCAAATACGAAATTCAGCCCATGTTTTACATTGAAATATAAGCAAATCAAAATCACCTTTTTTCTCTCTTTTAAGGCATTTCTGTAGCCAAATACAAGGTAGGAAATCTATTGGGTGTCTAATCTATTATGAAATTACTATTATGACACAATATTTGGGTGCCTCAAAATCTCTCGTTGCACCTTTAAGTACCAATTTATTTTAGAGAAGGGGTCTTTAACACATTCCCTGGAGCTTTACCACATGCTTTGCTAAAAATTTGTCCTTGTCGTCCGTTAAAATTTTGGATTTTCAGAAAATAATGGAACCACTCTGTTACATCTCTGGTAAATGTAAATCACCTCATAACAAAAATTATATGTTGGGTTTTAAATTGTGCTGGATTCTCTACTTCATCTTTTATGTGCATTCGGTTTATTACACATGCCTCAAAATCCACAAAGATAAACCATCAAATTCCTGATATAAAGCATTTTATCTTCAATTGAAATAACTATAAATTCCAAATAAGGCAAAACTCTACAGCTGTTATCCCTTCCATGCATGCGGAATTAGAGTTCAGCCCAAAACCCAATGTAAAAGCAAATGTAGTTGGGCCAAGGCATATAGATACAGGACTCGAAGCGGATAATGCATTAGGACAGCGATTTCTTTTGCTGTTGACTCTGGCTTCAGTGGTAAATCCCATGTTATTGTACAGTGTCACAACAGAAACGCATTAAAGTCCCATGAAATCGGTTCTGTGAAGTCAATTGCTAGTACGTTCACATTTGGTAAATGGTTCAAGACCCTGTATTTAATGGAGTCCTGGTCCCAGAGTGGGAGCTAACAACGCTTTAAGAGAATTTATAGCGGAAAAATCAAGGGCTCCATGCTCACAAGGCAAATTTGTACCAGTGATAGCCAATATATATTTATGATTAGAAAAGAATTGGTCAAATATGATCAACTGATAAATGGAAAATGTTGAGCTATTGTGCATTACAAATTGTGTGATAGAAATATCTTTGTTTTAAGTATAAAAATTAAGATAAAATGTAAATTCAATTTCACTGCCAGCAGATTTGATTGGCCAATCTACATCATATAAACCTATGACTAACCAATCAGAGACATGGAAAGAAAAAAGCATAATAAAGGTGCACACATAGAAAATCTATTTTGATTGGTTACTCAGAGGTTATATCATGTTATATCATGTAATTAGCCAATCAGAGATATTGTTACAAAGAGTGGTAGACCTCAGTGTTAATCAAACCCTAACCCAGTTGAAGGTCCTCATCATGTGAATGTAAGTAGGCCGTAAGTGCAATAGCTGCCATTTGTCAGAAATTCCCATTAAACATACTATTATGCCATGTCTTTGGTCAGTGGCTCTTGAAATAGTTCTTCAGGTGACTCTGAGTCACCTGAAGAACCATCAAAACCCACTGACTCTAGGAAACAAGGAAAGATAAATTGAGTTATTCTAATAGTAATACATGGCAGCACACAGATGTATCACATGGCAGCCATTGTACATACGACCTTCTTGCATTTACATGGCAAATTAAAATCTGTTTGACAACCGAGATTTAAAAAGCCAACAGCTCTTGCCCTGCCTGAAAATCCTTTCTCACAAATAGACGAGACATTCTTTTAATACACACTGCTCCCACACTCAATGCAAGCGAAGTAGGAAAAAGCACATAATTAACTCGGATGACATCTTGCCGTCATGTGCCCATCTTTGCACGGTTGCCATGACGCACTTGACAATAGGTCTTCACGCAATCCGTTTCTCCCACTTGACACCTTGGACAGAGCCCGATAGAAACACAGATACGGCATGCCAAGTCTAATAGTGGTCGGAGCCGATAGAGAGATAAATGGAAGTGTCCTTTTTATATAGGCGTCTGTCGGAGGCAAAGTATCACGGACATGTCAGCGTAAGGGAGCACCGATTTACAGCACTTAAAACCAGACAGGCTTCCGGCCATAAATGCACCACGACTCCTAATATTAAATTTCCCACCCTTGGCGAAATCAAGAAGTTCCTGTTTTCGACTCACAAGAGGGCGAGATGTTATAAAAATAGATGAGAGGAATTGGGTCAAAGAAAAAATAAGAAAATCACCATTGAAGAAGGGGTGTATGGGCCAAAGGCCACTGAAAGGAAGGGGGTAAAGCTCTGGTTAGGCTTCAAAGCTGAGGGGATTAAATTCTTTCCTTTAACGGCCCATTTCAAATCTGGTCTGTGAAACAAAAAAGGTGCTTGCCCCGTACAATGTGTTTATCTTTGAAATTGTCTGATTAATAGAAGGGAAGTTTAAAGTTGATTGTATACATTAAATGTCTAAAGCTTAACACTTGGGAAGCTTCAATTCCTTTTTGCAATAGGCAGCCGTCTGCAATCTGACATATTGTCACTATGAGTTAAATGTGCTCATCCACCAAGGACACAGTTCAGTGGGTTGTACTTGTACATACATTGACATGAACTGACCTTGTGTGATCTGGGTATCATATATCATACCCAAAAACCAGGGGGTGTATTTTCTGAATACATTGGTGAATGAAATCTACTGAACTGTGCCAAGGGAATTGAGATTTGACATATTGTGTAACCCAACTGTTGCCCTCAAACCACTTTTGCCCATCCAGACAAGGCAGATTTCAAGACTGGCAGATTTCAAGACCGACCTCAGGGGCGGATCCAGGATTTGAAAAACGTCAAAATTACCGGGGGCTGAAAGGCTAAACTTGTCCAAAATGGGCTGATTTTGCAACATTTTGCAGAATACCAGGAGGCGCGCGCCCCCTCCCTAGATCCTAGCCTGGACCTTCAGTAGGTCTGTAGTATGAGTGGTGTAACATTTGCAATGAATTGAACTGACCCTTCATGTCAGGTGGTTAAAAGGGCACGTAAGGTTACATACTTCAATTCCTTCATTTTTGGTTGTGTGAAGCATGAAGGCGTGTTATTTCAAGCCCTGCCTCTACAGCAACTTATATGCACGGGATGTCGGTGTCACTGTGAGAAAGGTCTAGCCCTAGAAACACACTAAAAACAAAGAAACAAGGCAATGAACGAGTGTTGTACAAGTAATACCGGTCTTACGATTCAATGTAATTATAGGGGGTTTCCCTTAAAGTATAGGAAACCGATGTGATTTGTTACAAAAACATTGTGCTGTTGATATTTCTGCAAAGTAAGAGTCTCCATTACAAGGTCCGGTTTCGATTCCATCTTGTGCTTAAGTATATTTGATGGAACAGGCAAGGTACTTAGCATAGATCGTGGATGGAAAGCTTAATTAAAGGCCTAGTAAGGGCCAGTAGTCACTGTTTCCACTCTGTATTGATGAAGATTTTGATATTAGTATACAAGTGCATTTCACATGCTTTCGACTTGCCTTAAAAAGTGGAGATCTCCATGCCCTTAGAAACCTCCGATTTGGTGGTGTATAAACACATAACCAGATTTGGCGATTTGTAGCAGGATATTTGTCCAATACTATATTCTGTCATGTAGACCACAGACAATTACAGCACTGTAGCTTATAAAAGCTTTTTTTAGAGAACTAAGAAATCTCTGTTCTTAGCACCAGAATACTGCATCCAAACCAAATGAAATCTTAGGATTTAAAGGTGCATTTTGTGATTCCAGCACCACCTGTTTTATTTATTGTTCACTAGATACCCTTGAGAAAAGCTTATTCACACCTTTTTAGCTGATCCTGACTTTGCGGTTTTGTGTTATGAGCAAATGCTCGTTTCCCACAGTCCCATAGGCCACTGTGCTATAATTTGTCCGTTTACGGACAGAAAATACAAAATTGCGAATTTCTTACAGCCACGACCGAATTTGCACGTAAGATTTGGCACACATGGATTACTAATGTTAACGGTTCAGATGATATGAAATCTCAACTTTATTGAGGTAAGTTGGGGGGACGAGGCTGTGGATCACGAAATGCCCCTTTAACTTGCCTCAAAAGTAAAGATTATCTAAACTTAGGTCTTGCGTGCAGGTCTGAGCTACTGTGAAAGAAATTAGTATTTTTGTATTCTGTCAATAAAAAGAATGACAAACAAAGGGCGTATGGAGCACAGTGATGCAAATATTTACTCAAAAACATCAAAAATATGCCATCAGAAATCACATAGAAATATTGGAAAAGAATTTTTTTTTTTTCACTTTTTTTTTTTTTTTTTTTTAAGAGCGTTTTTTTTTTTATAAAGGTGCAACGAGAGATTCACATATCAGGTGTCCTTAAAAATCGAAGTATGATTGTTGCCCTGATGTAAAGTTCCATCAAAAAATAACCCCATCTGAAAGGATTAGCTCAGAAATGTTTCGTGGTACAAAAATTGTGAAATTTCGAATTGTTATAGGAGCAAATATGAAATTCAGCCTATGTTTTATATTGAAAAAATATAAGCAAATCAGGATCACCCTTTTTTTCTTTTAAGACATCTGTAGCCAAATACAAGTAAGAAATTATTGAGTGTCTAAATCTATTAGAAATTATGACATAATATCTGGGGCTTCAAAATCTCTCGTGCACCTTTAACCCCCGGGAGGTCTACCAGCCCATTTCTATTGGTTACACATTGTGTTATATGATATATTTAGCCAATCAGAGATATGGTAAGAAAAGCTTAAATGTTTGCACTGATATATAGAAGGTCCATTTTGATTGGTTACTAAGAGGTTATATATCATGTCATAAGCCAATCAGAGATGCTGTAAGAAGACTCCCATTATCACAGCCACTGATTATGCTCAACACATTCAAGGTACTACCTCCATCAACTGTGCATCGAATGTTATAATGAGACATTCGAACCGCTACAAATAGTGGAGGTTTTCCTCAAATGAACCACAGTTGGCTGTTGTAACAAATTAAACCTCGTTTTTATGATCAGAATAATATCACAGGCCCGATATTATAGTTTGTTCATATCTAAATTTGCAACAGTTGTTCACTTGTTGTTATCAGTGTGTCACTGAAGCTCCATCTTCCACTCATGTCTGTGGACATGCGGGGGCATCACCTTCACACATAGCAAACACTTCATCTGCCACACGTTAGTTACACCTACGCTATTGTACACAATCCCACAATGCACCAGTTTTGGGAAATTACATGTCAATAAGGTCATGTGATCCCACAAAAAATCCTATTCTTAACACATAAATACCCTGACTTTTACATGCATATTTTAGCCCACAAAGCATTAGTACTTAGGTGATATTTAGCATGATCATGAAATGTCTTGTGGTTCTTAAACTTCTTGAACACTTTATTTGTAAGTACTGATGTGTTTAGAACAGTACAGTATAGGCACATTGCAATGCATTATGGGATTGGTTCAGAACACTCTCTGACCTATGCTGTTGCACCCTAACCCAACCATCACGGGACCTAATATTTTTTGTGCCGATCATAGTGTAGCGGCAACACCACCACTTTAGAAACATGCATTGATAGTAGCTTTAATGACACGCGTCTTGGAGCTGCCGCAAACCGCCGCCTTTCCTGTCAAATTAGTCGTCTTACACCACATATCCTGTTTCCTCATCCCCCATTTTCTCTTTTGCTTTTTTAACAAGTATAGTGTGTCCGAGGGGAAAAAGCATTCAGTTCACTGTGATTTTAGTTTTACTATTCAGGGAGAGGGAAAAAGAAATAACACATTCTGTCTACAAGTTATGGTAATTCTCTTAGGTGATAATTGAATATTACAATATTAAAATGTTTGTGAACCAACACTTCATAGGTCATACACACAACACTTTCACATACATTTCATGCACATGCGCACACATGCTTGCATATGCACACATACACACATCTGGGGGATAACTGTAGCAAATTTTGTGTAAAGCTTTCCCAGCTCTGGATAAAGGGAAAAATGAAAAAAAATAAATAAACAAGAATACTTGCAATTTACCCTATAAGGTCCAAAATGTCAATTTTGACAGAAATTTTATGCGAATTGTCTTCCGAGATAAATCACCTGATTTGGAGGGGGTCGTTAAATAATAATACCTTACCTTGGGGAAGGGTTCAAGACCTGGAATGGGCTGTTCCATTCAAATTGATACCCCCATGAAAGACCAGAATCTTCCACAAATTAAGTAACCCAGTAGGCATTCCATTTGGGATGCATATTCCCTCTGTGGAAGAAGTTCAAAAAGCCTGTCCTCCTCCCCCCCCCCCCCCCCCCCCCATCAGTGATCACAACTATACTTAACACCCAAATCTTTATCCTCTAGAAGTACTGAATGAATTTATATCATCATGATCTGTGTTTTTTTTTCTGAGGACATAACTCTATGCAATGCTTTAGTAATAGAACATAGAACTCTCTGCCCATCATTAGAAATGTCTAATAAAAGCTACTTGATACTTTTATGGTATATAGGATATCACAAATTAATAAGGTAAATAGGTTAATAATCAGGGCAGCTTTTGCAGTGTTTGGATTTTTTCTCTTCTTTTGTTCGTGTTGCAATGAATAACAAATTAACCAAATCCAAAATCAGTAACTATAGCATTATTAATGAAGTTATTAATATTTATTATACAAATACGTACAATGTCTTTGTGCACAAATTGATCCCTTGAGATTATTTGGTTATGATAATTAGTGCTCGGTTGACAACATGAATTATGTCATCAAAAAAAAATTATTTAAAAAAATTAAAATCTGCTGTCTTAAGTCCACAAGAGGGAAAGCTGACGTAGATTGATGGAACCAAGTAGTAGTAGTAGTAGTAGATATGATAATGAATGGTATTATTTAAGCACATCAGATTATATGTCCACCTCCAGTATCCTGTATGCGTGTCATAAAAAACTATTATACAGTTCTGTCGATTCAATGATAATTTTTATCTATTCAGACGGGGGCAAACGCATTTTCCTAAATCAAGTGGAGGCAATTTTTCAACAGCCTTTTTAGGTTTGTTTGACAATAAAAATGTGCAGAGTCACGTAACTTGGCGAGTGATTTTGAAATCGGCTGTCAAACTCATGGTAAAGTCTAATCTAGTTTTATGGTAATTTTTGTTTTTCAATTGCAATCAATTAGAGCTCCACTAATATGGCTAAATATGTTGTAAATATTTTGGGGTGAGGTGACCGGACGACACTCGCGGTCACTCGCGATTTATTTTTTGCAGGAGCAATGTGGTTTAAGAAAGCTTGACATTTTTTCAAATTTTCTTAAAGCAACAAATATAAATTTTTGCACCATATTTAAACCTGGTCTGAAAAACTCATCCATATAAAGTCTTATGCCTAATATTAGGTCAGTAGGTTTTTTTTTTGTTCATGCATTTTTATGGTGGCTTTTAGTGAAACAATCTGGGAATCGTGGTAAAACTAGCTGGTTTATACTTTAATCCCATAACGGCGATCTAGCAGTATTTCCAACACTGCATTTCAGCTGGCTGTCTTGGGGGCTTTCTGTTTATGTGATTGGTTGGTTGGCAATATTTGTTGATTTGAAAATGTCATCACTCCATCTGGACATGTGCACGCTCAGACGTGTCTCCAGCCTAGAAGGGAAGAAAAAATCGAGGGTTTAAGGCAAAAAGGCCCCATCTGCAATAGCTGCCACGTGTTAGATTTGGCAGGTATAACACTTAATAAGAACACAACTGACAAATGGCAGCTATTGCAGATGGGGCCTTCTTGCACTAAATCCTCGAATGGGGAATGTGTGGTTGGAGGGAAAAGTGCCCTTTGGACTGGAGTGAAAGTATCATTAGGTCGGAGGTCATTCTGTTAAAGGGATTAGCAGCGATAATGCGAGGGGATGAAAAAAAATGTGGCAATGCATTTTTTAACTTATAAATCAGGGATACGTGTGTACAATTCCATATAACTGCTTTAATATAGAAACAAACCACCAAATGGTGAAAAAATAAAGTATTTGAGGAAATTTGTCATACCGTCTAAAGCAAATAGACATACAGCGACGGCATCTCAAAATCTACACTAAACACCTGATTGCGGTTTAGACCAGTACAGAATAAACAAAGATCAATAATGTTAGTGTTTGAGGTCAAACTGTATTGATCATGGTGCACAATATCACGCGGGATATCACCCTGAAAATCTGTGATATTCACCGGGAAAGGTTTTTTGATCTCAAATCGGAATTTTGATACGCACGTATAGAAATTACAGATTCAGATAAAAAGTACCTTGTCTTTAATACACAGATTTCAAGCCAACCACTTGCAGGTTATGTTCGCATATCCATGCCAGTAACAAACATATAAAAATATGAATTTTGATGATTTTTTCGATGTTTCGGATTAGCAAATCGCTGCTAATCCCTTTAAATTCAAAGATGACTGCTTCAACTACAAGAAATACTGGTAATGATGGGAGATGTTTCAAGTTTGATGATGATGAAATTACATATATCAGTCTGCTCCTTCTAGATGTCAAAGGCCATTTTCAGAAAGAAAGAAAATATTGGAGGAAATGGTGCCCACTTATTAGTCATGTATTTTTTAACAGTGAGTAACCATTTCAGTCCTTGTGGACTCAAAAATTTGAAAGAAAATAAGACAATTGTTGAAGGGGATAAATTACTCGCAGGAATATACAGAAAGGATCATCCTATCTTTTTTAGTGGTCAAGGGGCATTTGACTTACTCATGTTTCTTTGAAGCCATGTATTTTTTATTAGGAAAGGCCATCATATCTTTGCTTCCAGGGTACGCTGTCCTGAGAGGACATAAATATTTTAAAACCGGGATTTCTGAGTTGAAATAAAGGATCCGTTTCCACCTTCTCTTTGATTCAACAGATTGCTGGGTTTGTGAATAATTAATAGAACGTCACTGGCCGGTGATTTAGCCTGGCTGACTGTCACCATGACGATTGTCTCTTCTGATGAAATTTGTATGAAGACTTCAATCCCGGCACAAGGCTTTTCTAACATATCAAAATTTTGCAAATGATGGAGAAATGGTGGGAAAAAAATGAGAATGCAGCCAAATTCTGTGCACTTCCCATGAAGTATTTGCTTACTAATATGCATTTATGCATTCAATTGCCAGGGTTTTGACAGACACACGAAACTGAAATGTTTTATTTATAAAGAGTTCAAGGCCGCTATGTATTAACTGTAATAAAAATCCTAATCCAGTAAATTGCAACTATAGAGCCAAAATGGTGTAACAATTGTTCTCAATTTGTTTGTAATTTTATGAAGTTTTTTTTTATTGTCAACAGTTTGCATTGTTTTGTTTAAAATTTATGGAAAAATATGCTTGCCAGTCTACTTGTTGAGCCATAGTTAAAAAATCACATAGAAAATGTACATGGGTGTGTCAAGAAACTTGTACTTCTATCAATTGGTTTGAAGAAATGTTATTGATACTACAACACCTCACATCTCATGTTCTAGGATGGGGTCAATGATCTATACACGTCTGTGCAGGTTGATGACCTTTGATCTCTAGAATTGAGAATGTGACTTGAGGTGTTAGCTGGGGCAGAGTTGGGAGTATTGCGAACAAGAAACTGCTTGTACCCATAATTCAATTGGTGTGACCAAACCTTGTGAATAGGCTGTAGGGGTGGGCAAGAAACAATTGCATCACACCTAAACAGTAGATTGCAGAATGTAGTTGGGTTATGATCACCAAAACTCACCCCTCATGTTTGTTTACAAGGTTTGTAACTCTTCGTTAATATGTGTAGAATAGAATGGTAAAGGCAGGTCAAGTTTAATCTTATATTGAACACGCTATAGAAGGTCCACACGACATTGCACTAAACTGCCAACACACTCACTCTCAGATTGTTAAAAGCTTGTACAGCCACATTGTACAGAAGTTGCATTTTATTTTTTACAACTCGATGAAATGCTATGTTTAAGAAAATTCACCTTCATGTGCTTTTTGTAACCTTTGTAACACCAAAATGAACGAAGTCAGCCTTGTGTAAAAAAACTGAATGATGTCAGCCTTGTATAAAAAAAAGATAGTGACAAAAAGATAGGGAAAAAATTGTGTCAAAAGCATATTGTAAATATTGTTACTAATCAAGAGTGTTGTAAAAAGATATTAAGACGTATGTGATAATGATGTTGTAAGCAGCAAATTTGTCAACATAAAAATGTTTATCATGTTTTGCATTGTATTTGTATAGTTATTGCCACAGGGTATGTTAAAAACACCAATTTGTCCGATAAATATGTCTGAGCATGGTTCAGATGTGCAACAAGTACGATGATCGGTTTCATTCAAACTGTTTGGGCTTTAGTCTTTTTGTCCTTTTCTGCTTGAGCATGTGCGAAATTTTTGAAAAAAAGTCATCATGTTGTACATATATACATGTATGTATGATGTTATGTACTTATGTAAGGTTTGTCAAAAGTCCCTCTTTACTTATCGTCGCCTTCTCCACCGTGAAAACCAATGCTTAACAAGAAAAAAAAGTGTTGTCAGCAACCTCATTTTTGGGAAGTTCAGTTCACTTGGCTGTAATGTAGTTGTTGGACAAGTGCACTCTTAGCAACTGTGTTATTTCAGGTATTATTGTTGCTAAACTTGTCATCGTATATGTCTTTGGGTGATTACATTCTTGGCCTTAATGTGTGCACTAAACAAGAAAGAGCCTCTTACTCCAGAAAAAAAAGTAAATTTGACCTTTAGGTTGACCCCTTTGGTTTGGCGGTGTCAAAGAATACAGAAATGGTACCCAACTCGAGAAGTTTAGTCACATAGCACATAGGTATGTTTTGAGCTTACAGAACTGTGTCTCCAGGTATGAGAATACAGCTAAAAGCCAAGAGCTGAATCAAAGATGAGATTGCATTCATTTTCACTGGTGGTTAAATGTCAGGGTAGTCTCCTTCAGGGATGTGGCCTGTGCCCATCTAATTCAGTGATAGAGTATGGACCATGTTCTGTGTAAGAGACTATTGTCAGGGATTGTATAAAAAAATGGATAATCAGATATTCACAAAAGCTTTCAATGGTTGCGTGTTGTTCAATGTTTTGTATACTGTTGAGGGCGTTCTTTCTACGACATCAAACGATACAATCATACATTTTCAGATATAAAAAAGTCACACATACAACCCCGATTTGTGGGTTAATAGTGAATATAAGATTAACAATTGTACTTTTTTTACTGAGCAGGAGCTATTTTCCAAGCTGATTATAAGAACTCTACAGTATTAGCTACAAATTACTATTATAGAAACTAGCTGGAGTGTATAGATAGAGAATCTCTCAATTTTGGGTCACTCTGCCGTTTCGTCCCAAAATTCAGAGATCTCGTGTTAGAATTGGTAAGGTTGCTATAGTTCCCTACCCGGGTCACACAGACAGTTAGCCGCAACAGTCATTTTGTCCGAGACATGTTGCTGTCAAGACGGCTAGAAAAAAAGTGACATTTTTTGGTTAACTGTTTGAACAGGCTTTGCTGGATGGCCGGCCAATCAAGATTTCCAGGAAAATGACAGAAATCAATATCATACCGATGATTTATTGCTCTGCATGATGAAAGTGTTGTATTAAATCAAGAAATTCAATCTTTACAGAGTGGAGCATACAGGGAGTTGTACAATACTGCTTGCAGAACAGATTGATGAAAAAGATCAAGTTAACTTGCCAACATTTTTTATTCCCCGTTCACTAAAAATGTAGTATTCAACTATTTCATTACTTTAACGAGTTTGTGGTACTAGCCATGCATAGAATCACAAAATGGAGTCGGAAGGGCGACATTACCCATGCCCAGCTGTGCGATACAACTCGTACACGGCGTCACAAAACAAGCCTTTCAGTTTTCACTTACGCACACCTGCGTATAATGCAAAGTGCACTTCTCCAATTGGGAGAAGAAAATTCAAAATCAGTAGATGGGGCAAACTCTCTAGATTTCAGTTAATGTGTGGCTGAGTACCTGAATGCTATAGGTTTATGATTTCTTTGTGATTTGTAGAGCTTTTGTCTATGATTTGGAACTACATGACAGAATTATTTTATGAAATATTTTAGAAATGTGCCTAGTTGTGATCATTGCATGGTTTAATATGGTTAATCTGCTAATCCATCAAAGTCCATCAAAATCCACTTCAAACCATAAATCCAAATTTTAGAGCATTAGACACTATTCCAGTTTAAATCCATACCCCCACATCTTAACAGACTGGGTGTATGTTTCAAGTCATCATGCGAGTGCAGGAAGGTCGTAAGTACAATAGCTGCCATGTGATACATGTATGTGCTGCCATGTAATAGGATGAGTCTTTAATTTATCTTTCCTGAGTCAGTGGCTCTTTAAATGGTTCTTAAGGTGACTCTTGTTGCCTGAAGAACCATTTCAAGAGCTACTGACTAAAGACATGGCATAAAAGTATGTTTGGAAATTTCTACAAATGCGCTATTGCACTATGACCTTGCATTCGCGGTAATGTATGGGCATATTTACGGCAGCTCTGTAAATGAGATGCAAGCATGTACGCTGTGTCTTATGCTGAATGCTGTATGTATGAGGCAGGTATCTAAGACCCTGGCCACAATTTTTCTGCGGAAACTGTATCGTCACAGAGGGAGTTTGCATTTCAGATGTAGCTACCCAATTTGTTAGTGGACAGAATGTCTGCTCTATACTAAGGCTAATGAAAGTTGATTCCCGTTTCCCTGTTTCATTTTTCATGACTGAGTGGGGAATGTTTCATTATTAATTATTTTCAGATTTTCATTATGATGCCAAGTTAACTGCAGTAGGCTGTTTTGAGGGATGCAACACATTAATTATGCCCAGGCTTCATTAAAATAAACTTTGGTACACATAGAAGTGCTTTGATAAAGCACTTCTTTAGAAATGTTGTTTGCATACACACAGAAATTTTCTTGAACACTAAGATCTAGTCCCTTGAGCAAGACATGGAACGACTGACCTGAATCGGCTGTCACAATCGTCCAAGGAAGGAATATCTTCTCTTCCTCCTCTATTTCACTTGCACCAACATTACTCCGTAAATAAACAAACGTAAATAAAGTTTAAACCAAAACCAGACAAAAAAAAAAACACATGGACAAATGAACGAAAATGACAGGTATAGAACGTACGTGGGTAGATATCCATTTAAATAATAGTTCACGCAGCATTTTGCAAAGACTACCTAGTCAATCGATCAATCGGTGGTTTAATAGAAAACACACACGGAAGTAGGTAAGGAGCCGGGAACCAACGTAAATTGGTTATTGATCTTAGAAAATGGACGTTTTCGATTTTTCTACCCCCCCTGTCATCGTAAACAGTGCTTAAAATGCATCATTCGTGAGTAAGATCACGTTAAAACAATCTTTTTGTCTTTAACAGTTGGGCAAATATAAATATGAATTATTTGTTGGAAATATGATATTGACAGCATTTCTTTCTGACCGGAGTCGGGAAAACGGAAACTGTTAATCAACTTCATTAGCCTAATAGCCTGACACAAGCAGTCCTCTTTTGTAAGTGGAACAATGTGACCAATGCTAAAATGATGAAAGGATTGTATGTCTGGATCGGGTCAAAAAAGACAGCTTTGGTCTAAAATATGTCTTTATTTTCATGATTAACACAAGTACAACTTAGTGCCATGTGATGATCACAAAATTGAGGAATTTGATACAGCACAGAGGGAATGCTATCAGTGCAGAAAAATTGTAAAATCACAAGGGCTGTGTACGAATGTTATCACAAATAGGATGTTTGTACTCTGGACATGCATACATATACCCAGGACTAGAACTAATCAGATTGCACACAACTTTGTTAGCTTGTTAACCTCCTACATTCATACACTGTTTCTGATGGCTGTTTACAGCAGATATCATTCATTAACCAAGTGAAATGCAGCTTGCAAAATATTTATGCTCTCGCAATCTTCACCCTACCAGTGTTATTACCTTGTGCCGATGGTCATATATGGAACTTCTGTCAATTTTTGAAGCAATGGAAGGATAATTTGCATGGTTAGGGCACGAACGTCATCAATGCGATAGCTACCAGGTGCTAAATTACTAGGTGAAACATTATTAGAAAATTGAAAAAAAATCATCAAATCGTCATTGTGCTGAAGTTAGGGTCTAGAAGAGGGCTCTTCAACCGGACTGTCATCTTGTGAAACTAAGTCGGGAGCCGATCATCCTCGGCTAGATACAAATTCAAGTAAAAGGGTTAGTTATGCATTGGTGATCTTTTTGCATACACCAAGCGACTTGAAATTACAATTGTCAAAATGATTTCTTTTCAAAAAATTCTGGTTTGAAAAATGGGTGGTTACTATAGAACCTAGATGTTTTGATACAGACATGTACAGAAATCCTGTGTGAGTGCCTTAGACTTGTGTGAATATGTATAAGTACCGTATGACGGTATAGCCACTGTATGGCAGGGAAACTCCAAAAACTCGAAACCAAAAGAACTCATGTACAGTATACTCTAAACTGGTTACCGTCAAAAAACCCCACCATTTCAGACAGTTTAATATTTGGAGGGGTCCAGGCAAAAAGCCTACTTACAATATGAATTTGGGTTGCTTAAAACTGTTAATGCTCATGCCTACAGACGGTGAGCAGTTCTGCGATCTTGTTTTAGAAGTGATCTCTTGATATACGAGGCCAGTTCCCAAATCAGTGGTCAACTTACCCAAGACTCCGGTAACTGCTATCACTGTAGAAGTGGTACATTTTGTGTTGTGAAAATTGTTCACACTGATACAAAAAACCTGTGCATTAAGTGGTAAATTTTTACCAAGACCTATACAGTAAATATTTTTGTGTGTTCTTAAATTTGGTGTAGATTCTGTGCAAGACGAGGAACAAATAAATTGCACTTTTGCCAACATGCAATTTGTGGCAAGAGATTTGACCAGAAACAAAATTTTGATTTTTTACGCTGTCTAGCAGAATGGGACCAAGGAGCGCATGAGAATTACACAGCAAAGTTCTTCAAAATATGACTCATTAATGAAGATGACCGTAGTATTGAAAATGGATGGCAGGGAAGGTAACCATGGTAACAGTTTACAGTACGACAACACCAAGCTGTAGCAAGCAACACTTGCCCCACGCCATAGCGGCTCTGTTGAGATGGCTGCCGTGTACGTCAATCCAAAATAGGTTATATGATACAGAGTAGTCTGATAATTGAAAAATAGGTCCATTTGCTTTTGTAAGAGATATTCTTGAAAGATTTCTGCTTGTGATGGAAATAACATTGATTGTTTTGGACCAACGAAGATAGAATATGCCAGAAAATTACACCAAGAAAGTAGAATTGACACCAAATTTGACGGCAGTGAAAACACAGCGGTACAATGGTACGGCAGGTGTTGCGATAAGGCTTTTTTTGTACAAGATATTTGTTGTTTGGTGATTCGAGATACGATGTGCAAATAGGGACGTCGTTGAGTGGGGCTTTGAAAAATTCAAAGAAAAAAGATTTGCCATTACGTAAAATACGTAGTATGTTGCAGTTAAGGAGGATGCCATATTGTTTTTATGTCAGTACCAAAAAAAAAATCGGATAAGCACGGCTAGTGACGAGCCTCCATGACAAATGTGCCAGATCGCTTTTCCCGTGCAAACCTTACTCCGTAAAAGTGCTGTCCGATACAAAATGGAGAAGGATGATTAAATTTTGTCATCATGAATGTTATATTGTATACATAGAATGTATAGAACCCAGCGGTATTCAATTCTAAAGCCAATTATCCATCAGTGTCGGCAGTTGGGTTAAGATATATAAGTTGAGTGTCTTTATAAAATCGTTCCTTCAATCCTAAGGGGAAATCAGGAACTGGGGAAGTTACAGATCTACTGCCCATGTACGCAGTAGTATTTTCGGGAAGTATAGTACCAATGTGATTAAATAAAAAATAATTAATGATTTTTTTTTTTAAAATCATATTGATATACTTTCGAATCCATTCACAGAAGTTACACAATTTGGGTCATGTAGTACTTTTCTAACAGGCTCTGAATGTGTTTTGCAGTAAAGTATTATTTGGGTCATTGTTGAACAGGGGACTTTGTGAAACTTGTAAAATCTGCATACTGCTTTCAGACGATATCTTAGCGACAATCTATTTCTCAATGTTTGTTTTTTGTGGCATTATTTTCATGAAGTTAATGAAATTAAAAACGCTACACTTTGCTTTGAAGCCAATGAGGAAAAATATTGTTGCAGCTTTAAATTGCACGTTTATGAAACCACAAAAGTGAAAAAAAGAACAAAATCTCGCGAAAATTCACGCATGCAGTATCTTCAACATGAATGGGAACAAGAGAAAAACGTGCCAGCTTATCATCATCCCCCATGGGACCACAGTTCATTTGAACCCATATATACATAGGTACTTGGATAAAACCCAGAGAGTTTCTGGGGGTGCAGGATAAAAATTGGATGACTTGCACCGGGTGCTGATATGGGGTCATGAAGGACTGGTGGCTGGACTGGCAGCCCTAATAACTGCAAAAAGGTGTTGTATCTTACCCTCTGTATGGACTGGTTTATACATGTCTTGTGGCTGGTATTAGTATTTCCCTAATGTCATTCACAAGAATGTAATCATGTGACAATTGGGATATTCACTTTGCATCATTTGCATTACTGTATATGTTGTTATTTTCGTGCTAAGATTTTGTAGCGACTTTTAAGTTTTGGGAATTGTGCAAAATGTTGATTTTGCCAGTCTGTTAAGGATAAAATAATGCAACTAGATAAATATTTGCTGTTATTTTTATCATTATTATGTTTTTCCAGTCCAATTACAAAATTCGCCGAAAAAATCCTCACAAAAAATAGCAGCTGATACAGTATGTATTACAAAATAACGGTAGAAGAAAGTATTGCCTTTACGTGTCTACACATTACAGCATTTTGTTGTGATAGCAAAGCCTCAGTAAAGATGCACTATTTTGCCCTATTAGGGCTAGATGCTACTCTACTTAATCTTAATATTAGAATCCAGTCATTTGTTTTATTATGGCTTGGGCTAGTGCTTCTTACGGTGGTTGCCATAGCAACCCACATTCATCATTTGGGGGGTTTCCATTCAATATCTAGTCTAAACACCCGGCATGTAAAAATGCACTTCGCCCAAAGCAACCGTATAATTTTTTTAAATTAAGGCACACAAGACCTGCACAAATCACCGAAGATTGTTTGAATCTTAAATGGCATCATTCACGATGATTGGGTTTTATTTTTATTGTTTTAATTATTTTATGTTCAGTGGTCACAAATCGAGTGGGATACACTTAACTTGCCAAGCAATCCGAATTGCAAATTACATTTTTGTTTAACGGGGACCAATGAAATGTAGAAATAAAAACTCCTTGCATGTACAGGAGGAATTCTCTGCACACGCACGGCAGAGGTGGATGACATGTTTTACGATGAGTGTACAATGACCTGGGAAATTTTGTTCAAGAAACTACTGGCCTTGAAGGACTTGAGGAGTTTGTATTTGTTTAATACTGCTTCACAAAGTGTGAGAAAGTAAGTTGACTATCATGCAAATACGGGCATGCTGTCAAACTCCCACGTGCCACTTACTTGTATGGCATACAGTGAACCCAACTTAAGATATTTTCAATGCAAATTTGAAACACTTAAATTCTGGGGGTGGATTTTCCGTTCTTTCTTGGTTAAAAAATCACCTTCACCCACATTTCACACTGGTGAAATTTAATGTATTACAAAATGTTGCCAAATTAATAGGGTGTTAATATTTCAGATATTGTATTTTGCACTTGTGTCACTGTGTGAAATTGAGTCAGAAAAGCTACAGATTTGTACAGAGAAAGTAGTTCACATGTTCAAATGAGTACCAACATGCCTAGTCTTGAGGCTTTTAGCTTGATCAGTTCCAATTTGGCATGCCTCATTACATTGCACAGCAGGCACAGTGTGTATTACTCTCTAAATCTAAAAGAATGAAATTCATTGAAGAGTGAACTTAAAACAATAGACTCTAATTAATTTCTCTTCTAATTTCATTACAAATTTCATTCTTTCAGGGTTGTGATTGAGTTTTTGTGGAAAAATCATGAATTTGGCAAAAAATCCTCAAAAACAGCGTAAAATTGACCTAAAACGCTTAGAATTGGTCTGAAATTAAATAAAGTTGCGGAAATTTTGGAAATAAAAAATCCTGAAGTCAGGAAAAATCCTGAAGAATACACCCCTGTTGTTTAGAATGAATTTCACTCTATTTCTACGCTTTCTAAAAGGATGAAAATTGAGTGCAATTTGTCCAGTAGTATGCATTGATGATTTTACATATAGGAGTATAAAACATGATTTGTTTGCCATACACGAAAACAAATTTTTGCCAATTGACATTGACATATTGCCTTGTTGGGGTTTTTCAGCAATAAGGGTGTGGTTGCTTGTTAAATTTTTTTATCCTTTTATTGTTTTGGAAAAAAAAGGCGAAGAGAAAAGTTATCCAATTATGGAACCCAGATGTAACATTGAAATGGGGTTGTTTGATTCAAAAAAATTGAGCTTTTGGAAATAGGGGAAGCCGCTAACATATTAGAAACTCGAATGTCAGGGGAGTTGCAATTTCAAAACTTCATTTACCATTGATGTTTGTCGACAAATTTTGTGTGACTAGCAAAAATTTCTTTTGAATTATCTTTTCAAGTATAATCGGGGTCATTTCTGGGGGTACCATGTTAAAAAGTGTCCCTCGCTCGGTCCAGTCAAAACGTTTGCAGAAATAGAAATTTCTTTTTCCCCTCTGCATGCAAAAGGTTAGCGCGAGAATTATTAGCTAGCTGATTATTAACAGGCAACCTGCCCAAAATTTGATTACCATACATTTGTTGTGGTTTGAGAAAACCATATTTGCTAATAGATTCATCAGTATCTCAAATGGAATACGTGAATTTTCGTGAATTTTAAAATTGAGTGAGACAAAGTTTCTATAGTATGAAGCTAAAAATTACACTACCCCAAAAAAAAGATGCGTTTGAAAACAAAAACAAAATTCTGTTTTTAATCTTGTATTTTTTAAACATCGGAGAATATGAAATAAATAAAAGTAGAAAGTGTCATGAAATTTGATGTTGTGTGCAGAGGTGTTATTTTACCATTGTGTTGCAATTAATGATTTTTTAACCATTCAGAAGATACATGTTAGTTTGTCAGGATCTTTGGTGTGACACGAATGATCACCATTTGTTTTCTATCTAGAAATACAGTTTACAAAGAAGATTTTCCATTTTTCAAATTGAATAAGACTCTACTTTGATTTTTACCCTTCTGGTTGCCCTATCTGTGACAAACTCATCCAGATCCATTATTGGGCAAAGTTGATGAGCTTGCATTGTTTCAAGCTCACTCAACTCCTCACAACTACAGCCCAATTCACCTTTTCTACACGAGACGTTACACGGACCTTTGGCCCTGCCACACCAATTCGTATTTGAATATCACAAAACGAGGGTCGTGGACATCCGACGAAGATTTTACCTAGGCATCAAACTGACATGGGTGGTAGTGAAAAAACTGGTCTTCCCTCAGGGTGCTCGACGTCCCGAGCCATCGAACGAAGACGTCAGGACAGTTTGTGTGTTTTTTTTTTAGTTGCACCCCCAGTGGAATTCACCATTTCTTCAGAAGCATGCCGCCATCTTGATTTTGTGTGTTTGTAAAGGCATATGTCTGCATTACAAAAAGTCCCAGTGGATTTTTTTTCCACCTGGGCTATCAGGCCAGGCTCGTAGACCACCTGTTCATTTGCTTTGTTTAGATAACTTGCAGGAGAAGTTGTCCGCCTTGATGGTTGCGTGCTGCACTGAACTCCTTGGTGCCCCAAACAAACAAAGAGAATTTGCAAATCGCCTTGGCCAATATTATTTGATTGAGATCTGCACGGGCAGTGACCCCATTCTCTCCTCCTCTCCTCACTTCATTTCTCTTTCTTCCTTCTCTATGTGACAAACATATTCCAATTCATTACTCTACTTCCTTCATCTATCCTCACTTTTTTAAAAGGAGATTTGAACCTAATGATATTTCATAGAATGTAGCCCCCAGAGGGTTTGTTTTGAACCAATCCCATAATTCAATATTTGCTGCAATTGCCTATACTGTACTTCTATAAAAAAACTCATATCAGTACTTAGGGATATAAAACCTGTACAAGAAGCTAGAGACCCACAAAACATTTCGTGCTCATCTTAAAAAATCCCCTAAGTACTAACACTTGGGGGGGCGAAAGGAAATGTGCTGTAAAAGTCAGGGTTTTTATGATGGTTAAGATAGGATTTGGTGGGATCACATGACACTATTGATAGGTGAAAAATTTTCCCAAAATGGTGACATTGTGGGATGGACCTCATACACCCTTGGATTTTGTAAGCCAATCTGTTATTTTTTTTAAAAATTTGCCAGCCATGCTTTTTTTATCATGCTTTTATTCTTCTTTTCAAGTTCTGTGATATCATAAATAGTTAAATCTATGCCTCCTCAGTCTTCCATTCTCTATCTTATCGCAATTTTTGTTATCATCTATCTTTCGTGTGTCCATCTCATATCATTTCTTTTAGTTTTTCATATCCAGTGGTTTTTTTTTATTAACGACCAGGTGGTGGGGGGGGGGAGAGTAGAGAAGGGAGGGAGAGAAGAATGACATCCCAACAGGCTCCTTAAAAAAACAAACCAAAAAATACAGCAAGTAGTAAACTTGCCGGCATCCTTTTGGCGGCGAAGTAGTAGTTACTGCCCTAGAAGGTACCAGGGTCAGGAAACGAAAGGGAAGAAAAAAGAGAAAATGTGCCAAATATCGGGGCTCTCACTCAGTCCACTTAGCTATTGATCTGATCTCACCCCCCTTGGTTACCATTATTGATTTGCAGACAGATCGACGTGGTGTAGGGGTTCATTCAATTTGCTCTTTTGAATTGTATTGAATGAAACATGATTTGAACAGTTTGTTCTGACCAGGATGTGAATGCACAATGATTCTTGGGTGTTTTCATCACTTTCTTCAAAGTGGTTCATTTGATGTTGGTATCTCACCTGAGCATCACCATTGTAGGTTTATCTGATGTTTGTGGCTTAAAGCTAGGGGCAAATTGGACAGCTTGAAACTGGTAAATCTCAGACAGAGGTTGCCAAAACTTTTGGCGTTTCTCAGGGTTTTAGGGTACGATTTTTCAAATTGAAAAAAAATTGCCAAAATATTTCGGGACACAGGGGAGCGAAGTGAAAGACAGACCAAGAAGCGGGCGGCGTCCAAAAGAGAAGACCACCCACAAGAGGATAGGTTCCATAACCCTTGTGATGCTCTGCGGGAACCAGAAAAAAAAATCACAGCACCTGAGTAGTTGCAGAAGAGCGATTTATCGACAATGCTTAATGGCAGAGAATTCTTTCTCAACACGCAATTAAGAGCAGAGAGGACCCTTCTCACGGCAGCATCAAATTGAAGGCAAGACGACCTGCCCGGAAGCCTCAAATGCTCTACCTTCACAGGCAGGCTCGTTTGTGCTGGTTTTTGTAGACAACATCGCAGGTGGAAATTGAAAAAGTGGAGAAAGAAAGAAAGGAAGAGAGGAAGAAGAAAGAACGAACGAAAGAAGAAGAAGAAAGAAAGAAGAGAGAGAAGAAAGAAGAAGAAAACATCGTGTTCGTGCGATGAATTGTTTTTGATGTTTGTGAATGATGAAGCATTGTGTTTTGATGGAGATTGGTTCTGAAAGGCAAGAATTCTGTTTTGAAAAAAGGTTGACGTCAGAGTCTTGAGGCGACGAGGAGAGAACGATTTTCCGATTTGCTGCCATTGAAAAGACGTGTCAGCCATCCACGGAGGGGGGGGAAAGTAAAAAGTGTCATTTTTGGGGGCCGGGATTTCCATGACTGGGAAAAGAAAGACGAAGGAGGACTGGTTTTGGTTGTTTGAAGTAACATTAAATGCTGCTCGGTTTATCGTCGATGAGATTCTTGGAGGCAGTTTGCAAACTACATATCTGCAGAGAGCAGAACCTCGGACCGAATGCTGTATTGCATGACGATATTACCTGATCGTCCACACCAGAGCAAGGATTAAAATTGATGTCCTTTCTCAAATCATGGAAGTTTAAGTTCGTAGAGAGCGGGAAGGAAAAATGCAGTGGCCAGCGGTTAACCCCGATCTGAATTTACATCGAAAATTATGGGATCAGTCCAAGGTGTTTTTTGCAGTCCGCCAAAAGGGTGACAGTTTGCAACAACTCTGGCCAGCAGCTTGCTCCTGGGAAAGAAAAAAACCTGCTAAAGAAAATGGAACGCCATATACCCCAGGACAGAGTGAGGAGGACTTGTGAGGAGCATGGAAGGAGATGAGGATGTTGTCAGCTGGCCGTTAGGGCATACGGAGGATCCAACTTCGCTATCTAGGGGGTTTTTTAAGTTTTTAAACATTACTTATTGGCTTTTTTTTATCCTTGGCTCTACTGTTATTTCTGTTCTGAGGTGTATTTGTTTTTGTATTGAAGATTCAACAGCCTATAGCGCCTTTTTTCAGTCCAGATTGGCACATTTTCTTTTTGACCCTGGGTACCTTCTAAGGGCAGTAGAACTTCGTTCAAAAAACCAGGTTACCGTTTTTTGGTGGTTTTTTCTGGTGCAACTGAGGTTGGTCATTTTAAGCCTAAAAGAACAAGCTTGGTTGTGTGATACTAACAAAATATTATGCAATTATTCTCAAAATAAATCAGAAATATAATGGTTTTTTTTTTTTTTCTTTTTAAAAATATTCCAAACTTTTCTTTGTGGGGCGACCTTTAGTACCAGCTTTAGAAAAGCACTTGCAAAAATTTCAATTTTGAAAATCTTGATGGGGCACTATTTCAAATGTGCCAGTGTTTCTTCAAAAATGCTCTTCTCTACACACCCCAATCGGCCCTCTACATTTTGTGGTTCATTTGTTTTGTTTCTTGCTGATTAGTATTCTCCTCTAGCATCTTCATTCTGTTCCTTGCTATTGTCATTTTTATTCTTGTCTCCCCTCCCACAAAAAATATATGGGGCTTTTAAATATTTTAGCCTGGTTTTATAACTTATGTTTTTGCCATCCATATGACTTGGCTTCTTAAAGGTTTGACTACGAAGGGGAGAGATTTCAAAAATCTAAACAGGTGTCCTGAAAAAAAAAAAGTGAAAAATTCTGGGGATTTTTGCACTTGGTCTAAAGCTTTTCTTTCCAAAAAATATCCCCCAGTTCTGAAAGGTTTTTAAGTTGAGAGTCGAGTTGGAGAGCGGTTCTTTTGGTAACAGAAAATTATGAAAAATTTCCTAATTTGTATAGGGAGCAAAAAATACACAAAAATCGGCGGCCATTGTTTC
The DNA here is from genome assembly GCA_023653785.1 of Ophioderma brevispina. Classification (NCBI taxonomy): domain Eukaryota; kingdom Metazoa; phylum Echinodermata; class Ophiuroidea; order Amphilepidida; family Ophiodermatidae; genus Ophioderma; species Ophioderma brevispina. The sequence continues at coordinate 91,719 of JAMKCH010069652.1, forward strand.
CCCATTTGTTTCTATTTTTGAAATTATAAACCTATACAAATCACCATTTTAATTTCATTATAAGTTATTTTTCTGCCACCCAAATAAAAAGGTTAGGGAACATATATTGAGTGTCTAATTCTATATGAAATTACTGCTAAATATCACAAGAGAATATAATGACTTAAATTCTCTTCGTTGACCTCCTTTAACAAAAAATTTGACCAAATTATTTTTTGCTTGCTTTGGTTCCAAAGGAAGAAGAAAGTCTTGGCACAAAAAAAAAAAATACCCTTGACTTTAATATCACAGTTGATCACTCTTTTTGTCTCTCCATCAACTTGGATGATGGCGGGGAATGGTCACACTGGCGGGACAAGCTTGCCTTTGGGGCAGCATTCTCATCTCTTTTTAAAAATCAGAGGAGAAAAAGAAAAAAAAAAAACCCAAAAAGAGGCAAAGCTCTTTTTTTCGACTTGGACATTATTTTAAGCCGCGGCGGTGGCTAAACATAAAGCGAAAAAACTCGCACCAAGCGGGGCGGGGTGGTGTAAAATAAGCACAGAGGACCCCGTGAGAACCATCAACAAGTTGTAAAATAGATTTTATTACATGGAGAGAGCAGAGAGAGATCTTTTTAAATTGCATACGCCGCTCACACAAAACCTCTTTGTCCAAGCTTTTTTTTCACCTCTCGATGTAATCTCAATTTTACAACCCACAAGGTTTTTCACTGACCCCCATCCACTGTGTGGGAACCTCTACAGAAGAATGGGGGACCTGGTACTTGCCTAGGGATGATAACACAATGCCCAAAACTATTAAGGGGTTTGCTGGTTGTGAATGTAATATACTCATCTGGAGGGCAATGAACTGCCGCCTCTGGGGAATGACAAGTTACACCTATTGCTAATGTCTTCTTTTTGTTTTTTATCGCCATTTCACACTTAATAATATCAAAGGTTCAAATGTTAGTCTCCGTCAATGCCTTTCTGCATCAACCCTCACAAAGCTGAGCAAACTGCCATTTTGTGTGTGATGAAGCAATGAGGAAGTCTGCCTTGCGCTGGAGACCAAAGTACGCCCTCTTATTGATTGATAATCCGGCATCGATTCCTGCTTGATTGCTGAGGCTTACGTCGGTTCTGGCTATAAAAGCTCCTGTTCATCTTTGTCCCAAAGTTTGTAGCTTGGCTAAAAAAGGAAAAAAAAGATTTTATCTCAAGTTAGCCATGTTTCATCAAACTCTGCAACCAAGGACAGAGGTTATTCATGGACCCTTTATGTTTGTTATTTGATTTGTCATGTTTATTTTCTCCCCAAAACCACTTTGCGCACTTTGCATTACAGGAAATGTACAGCAAAATGATTTTAGTCCCAAATTGTCACACAAATAAAACACATGTGAGATAGCTAATTTTGTGTGGGATTTCTGCCAACTTGTGTTGATTCTTTAGAGCCATTTATAGCAGGAGTCAGGGCAGAGGGTTATTGAGTCCCATCCACACAATCTGCCCAGTTTGGTGTGGAAATGGGGAAGTTTAAGGTTGGGTTTTTTTTTTGGGGGCAAAGTTTTTTAACCTCAATATTAAGGCCATTGTGTAGCCACCCAAATCATTTATTTTACAACATAAAAAACAAAAAAACACGCGTTTTTTTTTAATTTAAAAAACAAAAGCAAAGTTAAAGTAAGCTAATTCATAATCATAAAAGCCACCCCCTTCTTAAACAATAACTTAACTGCATAAAGGGTTTGCACTTCTGTTAGTGCATTAACGGGCTGCTTAATTTATAACCACTTTCCTAAAGGATTTTTTAGATGAAATAGATGTTGAAAATGAAATGTCCCACCACCCATGTTAGAAGGGCTTCAAAAGACATCAACAATAAAGAAATAAAAATGTGAAGCAAGGAAAGGAAAAAAGTTGTTTCCGTAAGAAAAACTATGCTGGCAGCCCACCAAAACATGATTTTAATTTTGCCCAATCAAAATGTGCGGAAAAAGACACTATTGTTTCTGCATTTTTCTGACGCATTGCTTCACCTAGACGTTGTGCTTGATTGCTTGTTTTTAATTGGTGAGGAAATGTACTATATTTACCATATAAGCACAAAAATAAAGTGTCTCATGCCATTTTATTATTTTTTAGGGGTTTTACTTGTATTAATTTACCATAGGTTCCTACTGGTAAACCGCTACATGATGTATTATAAAAATTATTAGGCCCAATGGTTACTATTACTTTGTCAACCAAGGGGATTTTTTTTTAATTTAAACATATTTCAAATTAATTATTGGCATGATACTTTTGTCATAAATTAATATAATTAAAAAAAAAAAAAAAGGTTAGTAGCGGAAGAGTATATAAAAGGAGAGTGCGAGTGCTTGGCGGTGTGTGCTGGTGTACTGGTTGTGGGTGTGATGATTTAGGATCAAATATGTTCAAAAATTATTCCAATTACTACCCACCAGTATGAAAAACCCAAAACAGTGATTGATTATGGAGGAAATCATATGGAATATGGGGTAGGAGTAGAGAAATCTCACGACGGGGGGGAGAAGGGACAAAAAAAAAAACGCGAAAACACAAACACAATAAAAAAAAACAAAAATAAAAACCAACAAACCCACCAAACATACTCACACCACACAACACACACCACCACACTACCCCAACCCCACACCAAACTCCCCACCACCACCTATTGGACATTACAGTAAACACGCAAGAGGAGATAGAGAAGAAAGAAAAGGGAAGAAACAGGGAATAAATATAATGCATATGCATCCAATATCATATATCATATAATAACAACTATCAAGAAACGCCAGAAAAAGAGAAAAGTGCTTTTTTGTTAATGTTTGTTTTTCACACTTGTAACACATTTTCTTTGTAAGAAACACACAAAATCAAATTATAGTCATACTCTTGGTTCACTTGTAGTTGTCTGGGGCGACCCCACCACTCTTTGCATGCATTTTTATATACTAGGGTCTCTCTACCAGAAAGAAACAGGGAAACCATTTTTGCGACACATCAAGGGGGTTCAGAAAAAGTAATTAGTAGTTAAGTAAAGAGGAGTAGTTTAAGTAATTGTTCCAAGTGTAAAGTAGAGTGATATACAACACATGTGCTTATCTAGGCCCAGCTAGGCCCTTGGATGTTTGTTTGTGCATTATAGATTAGCCAGGTTTCAAGGACCCCTTGTTTGTGCACACTTGCAGAGTTTCTTTAGTTCTTTCATTTATAGCAATGATTTGCCCTCTAGTTAAATTTTACACTAGGTATAGGTTAGTGCAAATAACATATTATGAGTGATTTTTGTCACACATTGGGCGTATGTTACCTCTTAAAATTTTAAGAAAGTTTTCTTTGTTTATGATCAAACTAAAAATTTTTCCTTTGTTGAATGCCACTTCAACATTTTTATTAAAACTATTGTTTTGTTTGCTACATGTGTTGCATTTGTGTTGTGTGTGTTTGCATGTTTTGTTGTGTGCGCATCCATGTGTGTTGTATGTGTGTGAATTGGAAAAATTCAATGTGTTTAAGGGTTAAAAAAATGTGGTTTAAATTTCGTGCAAAAAAATTAAACATAATAATAATTTTTTTATTTATATCTTTTATTTATTTTATTTTTATGAATTTATGACAGCAAAACAATTGGGGGAGGGGGGGGTTCCCGTTCTCACCATTGGGTAGGAAGTATGTTATTGGTTTTATGTACTGCCTATTTAAGACACTCATTTTCAGGCTCTTATTCAGTTCCAGGCAGTGACCCCCAGTTCAGGACAATTTTTATTTTATTCCAGAGAACCCGTACTTTTTCATGTCCAAAGGGCCATTATTCTACCAAATTTTCTTCAAATCCCAAAACTCCTCAAAAGTAGCTGGAAAACTTGGAAGGAAAGGGGAAAAATGAGGTGAGTGATTTTCGCAGCTTAATTTTCTGAAAAATTTTCTGACAAACCTAGCCTAGGTTTTGGAGACCCCATGTTTTGGGCCTCAAAGTTTCGCAAATAATACTAGAAAAGGAGTAAGGAGATAAATTGTGTTGGTAAAAGTCAACCTAAGGAAAAAGGGCTGAAATATCGGTGGGTCTGTATCTTGTCTTTTATTCTTTGTTTTTTGTGCTTTTAATGTTTTTTTTTTTTGTTATTGTTAAATAGTTGCAATGAATCCCATACACGGCTGTAGCTAATAAATACAATTCCAGAAACTGTGGATAAATGATTCCACCGCACGTCGGGCTTGCCGAACTTGAACAAGCGTGGGCGTTTCAGTCACGCAATAGGCGTAATCACAAGTTATCCGGGGACATTAGAGGCTAATCAAAGAGTACCATTGCCAAATTCATTGAATCCATATAAATATTTGTTTGCCTACTACAGCCCGCTGATATAATCTCAATGACGGGGGGAAAGGGTTACAAAAAAATTGCCCCAACAAAAGAGCAATTTTCTGGGCAAACCTTTTTCAATTTCTTTTTTTTAAAGTTTAAAATGAAAAGTGCAATTTTACATTTAGGTTTTGGACTACCTACTGGAAATGAACTTGATTTTGTGTTTGGCCTTAACCACTGAACAAATTTCACTGGTATAGGCATATATTCCCCCTAACATTCCTTTTTGGAAAAAAAAAAAACGACTAACATACCTGACAAATCACCGCAAAAAAGATGTGGGTAGCATTACATATTTGTTAGTCTAGGGGCAAATTTCTTCCTAAAACAAGGACGGGCGGACGTCCGTCCGTGATTTTGAAAACAAAAGTGGAAAAAAAAAAAATGCAGTTAAGGGAACGTTTAGATATGGGACTTATCCAATTAGAATGCCAGTTGTTGCAGGTACATATAACCGTGGGTTAGTGGTTTCGCCTCATTGCACAACTCAACACCACACCTTTGGAGTGGGGGAGGGAGGTAAAGCACAGAATCCTGATGTCTTGTTTAACTTTATGTCACTAGTGTATGCATTATGAAAAATCAGATCACAGTCGTAACTCTAATAATAGGGATTTTCATTTTTGTCATGGGCACTTTCCGTTAGTGCATAAGGGGGGGCTCCTAGGGACCCCAGGCTAATTAACGCAAAAATCGAACGCACCGGATTTGAATTTTTTTGCACAATAATGCGCAACTACCTAAAAGTTTAGCGGAATACAAAAAAATATAAAACAAAATATATTGCTAGCGTGTAACAATCGCCGGCTGCAATGGAAAAAAAAAAAAAAAAAATGGGTTCCTAGGAACCCCCCCCCTTTTGCTTTATCAGATTTTGGAAAGGCCATATTTTTCTCATTGTCCTCCTGAAAATTTTTTCAGCTTCCAAAATTTCCCTCTCTTTCCCAAAGATATTGAAAAAAAAAACAACTGCCATTATCAAAAATCGCACAGTAGGTGAATAGGAATCGGGCATTGCACTCTCTGTATTATAGCAATCTAGCATCAAAACTGCAACTTTGTTTCTCACGATACTTGTTGGTCACGTTATAAAGTGTCCGGCTCCCATATCAAGTAGAGAACACGGGATAGACAAAAATCGGAAACAAATGCACCTTTAAACCATAATATTTAGCTCCCTTTTAAGTATATTGAGACAGTTGCCATCTAGGGCAGGACGGGGTTTAATCTCCTAATTTACATTTAAATGTAACATTTTACTTAAAAATATTCGCACAGAAGCGTAATTTCATATTTATTTATAAATTCTAAATGTGTATTTTTTTAATTTGTAAATTGTCAATTTTGGTATTGAATTCAGTATTGTGCTATTTGGAACATCAGTGTAAACAAACTCGGTGAATTAATTCAGTCGTATTGGCCCTGTTTTTATTACAACAAACAGAAATAAAAAAACCCCAGAATTTTCATTTTTTCCCCAGCAGTTTCAATGATATCAAATTATATTATGAAGGTTCTTGACAAACCAAACCACTTCTTTTGCCACATCCACCTCGTATAAATTAATTAATAATAAAATTAAAAAAGGGGATGGGGTGAGGAGATGAAGAGATGGGGGGGTGAAAAGGTACTTATTTGCTTTTAGTGCAAATTCCAGATTATATAACTGTTGAAGTCTTATTTTGAACAAACGCCAGAATAAAAAGAGTGCAAATTTTGACACCAGATATTCATCTTTATTTCACTAGGCATTCCTCCTGGACACCCTTGATGAACAACTTTCACAACAAACCAATTTTCAAAAGAGGCTGAATGAGATTTGAATTCAGTGGATAGGGATATATTTATTCTTTTAATTAACCCTAATCCTACAAAGTCATAATCATTTAGGTAATCATCTAAACCGTCAGCCTTGGGAATCCATGTGTACCTAAATCTTACGTGCAAATTCGACCACCCGTTCTGTAAGAAATTGCAAATTTGTATTTCTGTCCGTAAACTGACAGAAAGAAATTACAGCCACAAGTTGGTCTATGGAACCGTGGGAAACAGGCAATTTGCTCATAACACAAAACCACAAGATCGGGGGATCAACCTCAATTTGGGAATAAGCTTTTTTTTTTAATAGTTAATTTCTTCGGTTTTTTTTTTATTGAATTATAAATTAATAAATGGAAGTTGCTGGAATCACAAAAATGCAACCTTTTTAAAAGGCACTTTGGTTCTCCCGCTCTCCATTAGTTTTTCTGTCGGTTCAGGCAAGTTAAAGGTTAGCGAGCCACCCATTTTCATGGAGATTGCCCCGATTTCACCATGAAAGACCATAAAAATTGTCATTCACAGTTCCACATTAAATTACAATCAAGGATCTTGATATAATAAAACACTATCGTTAGTCTTTTATGAAATACACATTTTGAGGATTAGTCGTTCGCAGCGGTATATACAAACACAAATTGTGCAACAAAATCTCCATTTTGAAAATTGGGGGCACTCTTTTAAAAAAATTGTGTGCAATTGCTTTAATAAAGGCAAAGTATTAATTAAAATAGTGAAAATAGTTGTGTGAAAATTATACAAAAGATGCACAGCACAGGACAATATTAACCACTCAAATGGTTTGTTGTACTAATCAAAAAATGATTGATTTAATATCAACATATTCATTTTAAAGACACATCTAATCAAATCATTTTATGATCCTAATTAGGGAAAGGGGTCCACATTACAGATGCCAACACTGTTTTGGCTTTGGTTTGGTTTGTTGTACACCTAGTTTTATTTAGTGGTGTGTTTCCCACAACTGTTTGACCCCATTGCAATTGTTTTTCTTTTTTTTTAGAAAAAAGTTTTTTTAACAATGGCAAACACACTTTGACTACTGATATAAGTAGGGACATTCAAGAGCTGTTATCTCTTTTGCAAAAATCAGACAAATATTATTGCACATTCACCCCCATAGAAAGACGTGTTTGAAACTAGGATTTTTTTAGGAAAATGTAACAAAAAAAAAAAAAAAACAAAAAAAGTGGTGTTTTTTAAAAAAAAAAAAAAAAAATCATATTGCCCGCAATTCCAGAAATTTCGTTAAAAAATTTACACAATGACTGTCTGTGACCAAATAATTTAAATCAGTTATCAAAAGTTTGTCGCCGGCAAATTTTGGTTTCATTTTTTTTTTTCTGGTTTTGGCATAATAAATGAACTTTCAAACAAATGTGGCCTTGAAGGACACAGTTTGTTTGAAAGTCTCATTTATTATGACAAACCGAGAGGAATATAAAACAAAAAAATATCAATGCGACACACTTTTGACAGCTAATTGAAGGGGTAATTTTCTGCCCACATAATTCTGTGGTGTAAATTTGATGAAATTGAAAAATTCCATTGCGGGCAAATATGATTTTTTTTACAGTTCTGTTCTATGTTGAAAATTAGACATATAGAGGGCACTAAAACATACAAATTATGACCCTTTGTAGGGGGCCTATATTGGCAAGGATTCCCGCAAGAATGTTTATTTCTGATTTTTGTGGAGTTAATAGCTTTGCATGTCCTTACTTATTATCAGTTTGTCAAAATTTTGTGTCGCCATTGCTTTAAAAATTGTTTCTTAAAAAATAAAAGACGATTTGCATGGGGTCATCATCACAAAAGATGTGAAGGAACAGAAAAAATTTATGAAGACACATAGTTTTATAAGTATTAAATGTTATTATATCAGGTACAAGCATTTTAACCAAATATAAAGGGACCAAGAAGAGTAAAACTGGTCCACAGCAAGTTATTATTTTTGATATCTGCTGAAGATAGCACTTGTGAAAGAAAAGAAAAAGAACTACTGTCAAAATGATGGGAGAGGGAAGACACAAAGTAAACAAAGGACCATTTGGTTCACCAACTCAGAAAGTCAGAAGTACTTTTAATTATATATAAGAGTCAAACTGTTCTATTATTTATTAATAAAATGGCATAACAATTAATAAAACACCCAAGTTACATGAAAACAGGTGGTTTGGATTCTAAAAAAGAAATCTATCACAATTCACATGCAGTGGACAATATTGTCAACAGGAAAGACAGAACCTAAAAGCACCCAAATTATTAAAATAATAAAATTTGGTGTATTTTTACACCCAAAGGCATAAAAAACAAACCAATAATGCTTGCACCTAGTGTTTATTTAGTGGGTTTTTGTCGGTTTTCCTACAAGTACCATTGTTGGGCCCTGGGTTCAAAGTACTGTGCAGATATTGAGGGGAAAAAAGGAAAGGAGGCGCATCGACAATCATGTTTTAGAACTCATAAACAGTGAAATACAGAAAGAATCTCTAACACAAGCAGAATACCCCCGAAGGAAATGGTCAGGATTCAAAACCGGGACCCCTCTTGGATAAATGACTAGCGCCTATACTACTGAGGCATCACAGGCTCTGCCTGATAAACAGGACCTGCAACAGGTACTTATTGTGTGAGGATGGAGCGGGCGTTCACAGCATTACAATACACACAAACACACGTCATATTTCTAGCGTAATTGCCTGTTTTCCGTCAAAGTTTGTTCGGGTATATACCCCGCCAATTCATTATCGTTTTCAAGTGTGGTTCGCCATACAAATTTGTTGCTCTTGCGGTCGATTATCGTCCACATGTTGTTATTTCGACACGGACTGTTTCTATTTACAGGCTCCTCGGCGATTATAGATTTTTTTTACGTATATTATTTACCTGTTTCAGTTCGAGTCAGGAGACATTGAAACAACTTTGGATACAATGGCGAGGAGAGGGAGAACAAGCATATTTCGCCGGCATTTCTCATCAAATTGATTCTATGAAGTCGGAGCTTTCCGAAATTAAAACTGATATAACTGATCTAACCAAACCGAGTTTGGGACTTATATGTTGACATGAAGTCCGTTCATCAGGATAACGCCCTGCCTTGCGCGTTGATTTGCAGCAAGAAATTCATGCTTTGAAGCAACAGAGAACTTCTATGGAACTCTACAGCAAGAAACGCAATCGTAGGCTTTTCACCATGGATTGATGAAATGCCGGAGGACTGCGAGGTGTCATTCGCAAATTTTCGTAAGAAGGAATGACTTAAGCATCCGGTAACAACAAGATGCCTTTTTGCCATGTCCATCGTCTTCCTAACCCACCAGGCATCAAGAGCACCCAAACCATGATCGTCAATTTCTTGCAGATGAAAGATCGCGATTCTGTACTACGTCTTGGCCCAAATAATTTGAAAACGAAATTCCTTCCTTCCAAGAAGTACGGGCAGTCAATCACCTCATTCGCCACTAGAATGCAGAAAGAACGTCATAAAGGTTGCTTCCATAAAGCGTCAAGAGCCCTGGCTGCCGGCAAGAAGCCGTAAGCAAGATCTTGGAATTCAGTTCAGCTTTACATTGTGACAACAATTAATATCAACCTGTTTAACAACGTCCAAATGATGTTGTATTGAACTACTTTAGCCCACAGATTGACTTTATTACCTATTTGGTTAATTATATGACCATATTTCTCACGGTATATCATATGCCTTAACGTTAATTCATCCAGTTTTGGCTTATTCAATGTTCTCTCCTCTTCCCCTGAGAATTATGGGTTTTTGACCACCTTTAAGGCTGATTTGCTTTTCCAGTTTCCACAATTCTTTTCTTTACAGGGTGGGAGGTGTGATGCTTCAAGTCCCATATCCGCATTCCCTGGTTGTCATTGTTTTCCTTAACCAACTCACCGCGTGGTCTTTTACTAATCTCAGTAACGATTAGTCTCAACTCAGCTTAATGAACCATTTCAATGTGTCTGTTTTATGGTTGTTTTTGGTGTATTAAAGGCCCGGCAGTGTTTGCTATACTTTTGTGTTTCCAATTCATCATATAATTCTATTCTCGTTTTTCGTAATCCAACAAGGGCTCGGCTCGTTAGATCATCCGCGGGTGGTGATACCGTCTTGGAACCTTTTTTTTTTAATGGTTGCTTTATGTGACCAATATGGTCGCATCGACACATTGAGGCGTTGTGTCCATTTTTTGTTTTGTCCATCACCTCTGTTTTTTTCGTCCGTTTTTATTTTAAAAGGCTGACTCAGATTTTCCGTGAGGGCCGCGCTCGTTTTTCAGGCATGATCATTTTTATTGCATCATCACTGTGTGAAAATATCCAAAATAAATTCGAGGTCCTTGAAGGAAAATCCTGGCTTTGTTTACACATTTTTTCCGATTCCGGAGTTGTCGTTATATGCGGTTCTTGTGGGATGCATTTATTGCCTGTGTACGTAACTCCGTTCGTTTTTAATCTTGTTTAGATTTCCCTTTTGGTTTTTTATCCATAGGTCTAGATGATTATTTTTATTACTTACCACACAAAACATTATAGGCCCATTTCAAACTCATGAGTCGGCCTTTAAACAAATTAATAACATTTGCTAGGTTTTAGTACTGGTGTTTATTCCTATTATTATTATATTCGTTTGGAGTTATCCGACTCCCTTAAATACCTTTCGCAAAATCGCTGACGTGACTGTGCCCATCACATTCTCCTTGTTACGTCTCTAAGACAGTTCGTTCCTCGTGAGATTCACAGTATCTCATATTTTTCCAATCTACTTTTTTAAATTTTTTTTTGAATTGTATATTGTGTTTTTATATTTTGCACCCGCATGGAAAATCCTGTTAATGCTTGTTGTAACCATTTTTAAGACACAATCTCAATTCAATGTAATTCCTCTGTAAATTATTTTATAACATCGTTGTGTTTACTGATACAATGATATATCTTGGTTTTGTGTTGCAAATGCAATGGGGATCTCTTTCTCTTTCCTTTTAATCATTATTTGGACGATGAGGAGTTTTAAGTTCCGCTTTGTTTTTGTTTGATAATACCATTATTACCACAGAATGTTAGATCTGAAGCTATCCTTTTGTTTTAAATGACATCTCGCAATTCATCTGATTTCCGATCATTTGATTAATTAGAATTGTATTTTTCAATAAATGTTAAAAAACAGGGTACAAAAAAAAAAAAATATTTTCAATTTCTTCCAAATCATTATTTTTCTATTCTGCTTTAAATCCGCGAAGTTTCAACAGAATTATCAACATAGTATGTTTTTCTTTCCAGTCTCAATCAACAAACACACATGTTCCATATTGTGCTTTGTCAAAAACCCTTGGTTCAAGATATGGAACTATTTAATAAACTTGATAATTATATTTTGCTCAACGCTCCCGTCAAGGAGAAGAAGTGGAGGTGTTGCAATTTATATTTTAAATTCAGTTTCGTATCCACTTAGGAATGATCTTGAGCTTATTAATTATGTTTCTGATGATGTTATCATTCTGAATCCATTTTTTATTGAAATTTAGTCCCTGGCAAAAAGGATATAATTGTGGTGTAATGTCATCATGCCCATCGTAACCAGTACCAAGGTTTCTGAGTGATCTTCCCCGATGTCTTACCCAATCAATCATGAGATAGCATTCATATATTTCAGGAGATTTTAAACTTTGATTTATTACATTATAATGACATCAGACTATTATGCTTTTCTTTTCTTTCCGTTTTTCATCACACCACATATGTTCCCACTATTGACAGACCCCCAGCATTACTCCTTCAATCTGCATCTTTCTGACAATCTCTCACTAATGTTTTTTCTCTCGCATAAAATAAAATCTGGCGTTATTATTGCTGATTTTATTGACCATTACCCCGTTTTCAAGTTACAAAACTCAGTTCCCATTAGTAATGGTAATACCACTAAACAATATCCGGCACGTCTATTCATCAACATAGAATTAAGAATTTGTAATCAAGATTAGTTTAGTTGACTGGATTTTGTCAATGATTTTCATTTCAACCCGATGATGCTGGTATAATGCTTCACAATAAATTCATGGCTCTTTCTTGACTTTCATTTTCCTATTAGGCCAAGCGTGCTTCCAAATCTACCTCTCGCATACCACGTCACCTTTAGATACATCGCAATCCTCAATCAATTAGTCTAAAACCAAAAACTCTCAAAAAATACATAAGGGCAACTACTATTTTAATAAACCGCATAGACTTCGTATCGTAATAAACTAACACTCTAATCATAGATTCAAAAACAGTACTATAAGATAACCAGGAATCCAGGAACAATATAAAACAAACATGGAAGTCCTGCACACATACTTGGGTCGCAAAAGTAGCCGTATATTCCCATCTTTCTTACAATTATAACAATTCACAATATTTCCATCCACCAACATAGCGGAGAACTTTAACTCATATTTTGTTAATATTGGGTCCTGACTAGCCCGCAAGATTCCTCACTCACCCATTAATTTTCACACTTTTTTAAAGTATTAATCCCCCTCCTACTTCAATATTTTTTTCTAACCTACATATGAGAGAAATTATTTTTTTACATTAAGTCCGTAAATCCGGTGCCAGTGGCCTATGATGATTGTCAACCAGACATCGTTAATTCGTCCAAGATTTAATCGCTTCTTTCTCCTCTTGTTTTATAATTTTTAATTTATCTTTTAGTTCTGGTCTTGTTCCTATAAGTTGAAGATTGCTACAGTGTCCCTATTTTTAAAACTGGTGACCACATTCAATTTAACAATTATAGCCTATTTCTGTTCTCACCAGTTTTTTTTCAAAATTCTGGAAACGCCTAATCAACAAAAGAAATTTACAATTTATTTTCTCGATATAATTTACTTCACGATAATCAGTTTGGTTTTCGTCCTAATTTTTCCTCGAATGCCGTCCTCAAGCTTATGAAAAATCGTTTTCCGAACATTGAATAAGATAATCCCAATAATTGGTATCTTCTTGGACCTCTCGAAGGCATTTGATACCATTAACCATGATTCTCTTATCAACTCTTTCATTATGGTATTCGCGGTACTGCCTTCGGTGTTTTCCAAAAGTTACTTCATTAATAGATTTCAATACGTTTCCTTCCCCGCAGCTAAATCTTGTCTTTTAAACATTTCTTGTGGTGTCCCTCAGGGTTCGATATTAGGACATTAACTGTTTATTTTATATATTAATGATATAATTCATACCAGCAATTATTTGACTTTTATCCTGTATGCTGATGATACAATTATTTTGGCTTCACATAAAGACTTAACTATCTTATTAATCAGCAGTGAATAATGAACTTTCTAAGATTTCTGCATGGTTCAAAGCCATAGATTATTATCTGTAACGTCGATAAACGAACTATATGATTTTAAAAATAAGTTTAGTAATCGCCGGTTATGATGATATAGAATTCTATCGATAAGAATGTATTTCCAGAGTAACTCCATACCAAATTTTTGGGCGTTATTTTAGACCAATTTTAACTTGGAAGCACACACTTCACAGGTTGCTAATTTGTCCTCCAAGTACGCTGGACATACTCTATAGACTCAAACAAATACTGAATGAGATGTTTTAATGTTCATTATATACCACTTTAGTTTTGCCACATATTTATTACTCTATATTTAATTTGGTCTGCCAAAAACAATTGTCATTTGGAATCAATTCATTTTAACGAAGGAAGTGTTCGTGTGTAAGAAATTCCCAGTTTCCTTGCACAGAACACCACCATTGTTTATTGCACACTTAAAACCCCTACTTTCTACGATAGCACAACTCCAAAAAGCTTATTTATGTGTAAGTTATTCATAATCAACTCCCGCCAATTTGTCTGAACTTTTTTAACACCAGTTAGTGCCATTCATAGCGACGCGATCAGGTCTTCTGATTTTATCGTCCGGTTAATTTTGTTAAGAATCTTGCGCGTAAATACTCAGAAGACAGGGTCCTTTGCTGTGGAATGGCATTGATACCTCAATCCGCATTCTGTAATCATTGCTAATTTGAAGTCAAAATATAAACAGGTCATTTACTGTGTCATTCTACCAATATTATATACTTTTTCTGTGTTAAAAAATACATCTGCATGCTGTAATCAATACATCGTCGTACCGACACAGGCCCTGGTTGTATATCGATGCTCTCAGTTTGGCTGGTTTTGTGTTTGCACGCCGCAACCACTATATTTATAGGCCTCAAACTGTCTAGCAAGTACACATCGGCCTAGGTCTGTGTCACCTTAAAGAGACACATGAGGACATTTTTCAGAATGACGCCCCCACTTATTTTTTGTTGTTGTTTGTTGGGTTTTTTTAGATCATTCTGGAGTGAATTGGTCGGTTCCCACGTCTTTGTGTAACCAAGTTGGTGATTTACACTATTTTCTGTCGTTACGACAGAAATTCAGTGCATGATTTTTCTATAGGGCCGTTAACTATAGCTGGACAAGTACAAAACAAGGTTTTGCGGCCTTCTCTTTGTTCTTGTACTTGTTTTTCCAAAACTTTGAAAGTTCTCGGTGGGTGGCCTATAAACTGATCAGTGTCATTTGCAGAGATTCGTATCCTCAACAAATCGTCTCTTGTCACTTAAATTATGCCAAGCGCCTTCGCCAACATACTTATTTGTATCACTTGTCTTGTCAATTTTTATAGGTCTGCACCTGTGTTATTATTTTATTTTTATTTTCGTTATTTGTCCCTCGCTACTCGCACATCTATCAAGCAGTGTCAATATCTCCGCGAGCCCTTGCTTCATTTGACTACCGTCCATTCTCGACTTTTGTTTTTTGTAATTGAAAAAATAACTGCTTAGTATGGTAATAAAACTAAACTGAAACTAAAAAAAAAAACTAGTGCACAAGATCTATAGATGCTTACTTTATTCAGCCTGATATCAAATTAACAGTAGGTACGAGGCCTCACACATCATACACTGAAAACATTCTAACCCCCGAATCACAAGTGCTGCTTAATAGTAGAGCGGTTTGGACTGCAAATTGTCTACAACCCCTCCCCTCTACAACAAAACGCACCACTTCTATTTTGAAAGATAATTTTAAAAAAATATTCACAATTTTTTTAGCTTACCTCTCACACTGTGAAAATATTAAGGGAGAACCGACTAAGAAATAACTTATACAAAATATACGCTATAAAAATAATTATTGAACACATATCGAGTGGTTTCAAGAAAACGGAATTATACTACCATTAAAATGAATTAAAACATTGTTTGGTCCTGACCATTCGCTATTTGAAATTCGCGCTAAGTGTATATGGGAATGTATACATGTTTTGGATACGGACGGCACATAGCGTCATAATACACCTTCACATTGGACGCTTTCATAATGTGCATTCCTATGTGTGGTATGGGGAAACAAAAACACAAACGTGCCGGCGGTATCGCAGAATGTTATACAATATCGGGAATTTTTAAAATTGCGCATGGTCCAGACTAGGTGGTTTAATTTATCATTGTTATGGTAATATAATTCCGTTTTAGATGAACCACTCGATATTGGTCAATAATTATTTTATCAGAGTATATTTATAATATTATTTGTTGTAACGGTTCGCTTTAATGATACAAATCTTGGTCGCATTTTCAAAAGGGGCCGTTTAGCATGATATTGATAATTCTCAAAAAGAAAATTTGTGCCAAGGGGCACTCGCCCCATTTGTCCCCCCGATGGATACACTGCCCTAGCTACCACTATTGTGTTCAGTAAAATTTGATCCAAGAGACACTCGAACATTTTCCACAAAAAATTAAAATCATGCCTGCGTGAATTAGCCGAAAACGCTGTTTTAGGTAATTAGAACATGACCTAGTCTTTCTGTTCTGTGCCTAGAGGACCGATTAAAGGTGGTTGTTCCAATTTATGTGTATTGTGTTCTCTACTTGATATAAGGGCCTGGCACTTGCACATACACCCCATCGAGTACCGTGGGAAACAACTTGTGGTTTTGAGTAGACGCAATATGCTGTTGCAAAGCCCTATTCAATACTACGTGGCTATTACAAGTGGTTCCCACTAAAACGGCGGTTTTTGGTTTATAGCTTGGGATGAAATGGATTTGATGGCTCAATTTCAGGACTACAATGAGAAAAATACGGCCTTTTCATCTGATATCAAAATCCGATACTACTTCCGGGTAAATCCGGAGGGTCCCAAACATCGACACGCACCTTTAGTCAGCGGCATTAAAAACTTTGTTTTGTTTTGGTTTTCTTTTCTGGCCAATAATCTTGGAAATGTACTCGCTAAGTACAATCAATTGTAAATTTTTGAGAATTTTGTATCCTCAGAAATCTCCTTGTGTCCCCTTTTAAAGGTTGCACGGAGAGATTTCACATAACAGGTGTCACTAAAAAATCTGAAAAATGCCTTTGTTTTCATTTAAAGGCAGTTCTGTACCCAAAGACAGTTAAGAATCTCTTGGGGGTCCCTTATCTATATGACATCATACATATGAACACAATTAATGGGTGCCCCACATCTCCTCATTGCACCTTTAAGGCTCAAGATTAATCTCTTTGTGCTGATACTTTGTATGTGACTTACTTCATAATCATTTGAAGGGGACGTAAATAAGTTTCGCTAGTATGTTGGATGGGGAAAATGAAGCCAGTTAGACTGGCAGGCTATAGTATAAGCAATTTATCATAAAAGAGCTCTCACCCTATGTACAATGCACTATAATTATGAGTGGAGATCCAGGATGGTTTTGGCTTTAGGAAAATACTAGGTCAATGACTTTCGTACTCAAGTAGACCAGAGGGTATAGTATGACTGTTGGGCATGTAACAGGTGGTGCTGAATACATGTGACCCCTATCAATATTATTGATTGTATTCCGAGCGGTAGTGATACAGGAATACGGTCGCACAGCACGCCGTATTGTTTTAATATTTTATGAAGATTGGGAGCTTTAACCCATGGAGAGAAAAAACTTGTGCCAGACACTAGAAAATATGGTCCCTTAGTGGATATTAAAATGATTTAAAGGCCAACTCAGAGATTTTTTCAAATATTTTTTGTATGTATTATTTAAAAATATTCAACTAGAAGTAAAGATAGTCCCTAAATGCTGAATTCCAAATGTTTGAGATAATCAGGATTTTTTGCTTTTGAGGCAGTAAAATTTAGTACAACAGTGCCATGGATATGTCTATAACCAAAAATTCCAGATCCAGAGGATTTTTAAGAACGTTGCCAATATTTTATATGAAGGACTTCAACTTTAGCTTAGCTATTTCGCATAGTGATCAGTATGTGTAAAAGCATTATGTATAATGCAAAAAAACAAGATTTTTTTTTACAATTGAGGCACCCCCGGGAAATCTGAGTCTACCTTTAACCACATTGAATCCGTAGAGGCTGTAAATTGTGTGTTTATAGTTTAAACACACAATTTACAATGTACCTATTGTGTGCTTATTGTTGTGAGCACCAAGTTAAACCCATATTGTCCCATAATTTATAAACAGGATAAAAATGCCCAGTTCATATCCAATTGAATGTCTTGTAATTCAAAGTTGTATCAACAAATTAAAATTACAATTTTTCATGAAAACATGTTGAAAGGTTGTTAGACATACCTTAAAACTTTACATTTTTTAACCTATTAAGTCAAAAAACAGTCAAAAATTGTGACATATTTGCAAAAATATATTTCAGAAACTGTTTCTCAGTTTTACCACTTAAGATTACTTTACTTCCAAATATTTACTAAAAAAGTGAACTTCTACAGATCCCATTCAAAATTTTGACGAAACTTGTATGTGGAGTGTGATGAAAGTAATACGTCACTATGTCACCACTATTGCACATATTAAGAGCTCATTTACATATTTGCTTGCTCCCAGCCGGAGCATCTTGCAAATGACTGAGTGGCTTTAATTGACACTGGCACATTTGAAAATAGTATACCTTCTAGATTTTTCAAATTTATTTTTGCATGAAAGCTTTATATTACATTGCCTCACCTGAATTATTAAGCCCAATCAGTACGCTTATGAGTAATCAGAAAACGATTTATAATAATGTCGCCGGTGACAATATTTCAACATACCACGCCACGGAATGCATGTAAACACAAAAAACCATGCCAGAAAAGGTTTTTTTGTTTTTTTTTTGGGGGGAAAAAAAATTTTGTCTCATGCATGCACCTTGTTTTACCGGTCTGTACCCTTTATGGTTTTAAGATCAATGAGTACGAGTCCTATGATATTCATGTAATCGACCCATTTGTGTTGATTAAGTTACGGCAAACCTAAAAGTTGCCTACAAATTACCTGATGTCTTTAACCTCTTATTTATGTCCCTATTTGTTTTGGGGCATGATATTTTTATGTGGAATATATTGCTATCTTCCAATGGGTATGTTAGAATATCATTTGCGAGCAAATTGAAGAGAAATTTCATATTTTCTGAAAATGGTCCAGTGCCGCTTAATGGTGTTCCAATTAATTTTTCACCAACTGTCGTTAACAAAATTGTCCAGGTAGCGTGGCGACCTGTCCACACTGCCTGCCCCCTCGTCATCAGTCAGGAATTGAATCATTTGGCTATGTCAACTCATATTAAACAAATTAAGAAGCTAAATTTCCTCTGGGTATGCAGTTATAAGTTTCAATCAGTGAAAATGGTCTCAAAATTAAAAAAAATAAGATATATGTTTTGTGTTTACCATAGGGCTGATTGCTGCCCTAGATATAGTCGCTTGGCCCAGACTTAAAGGCTGATTCAGAGATCGTGCTTATTAATTGAACATAGTCAATTAGAACTAAAGATAGTCACCTAAATGGCACAATTCCGAAAAGGTTGAGATTGAAGCGGATTGGTCGTTTGATTGTAGAACAAAACATTTACGTGTTAGTACGCAGTACCATAGAACACTGTGTTAACACAAAATTTCCAGATCTGGAATTTTGTTACAAAGTGTGTGATTTTAGTATTATTAGAAGGACAATCGAATTGAGTTAGTTATTTCACACAGTGATTAGGATGGGGACAAGCATTATGTACATGAAAAAACATGATTTGTTTTAAAAAATTGAGGGCGCCCTCATCTGGGAAATCTCTAGTCAGCCTTTAACTAGAATTTTGACAGTTCTCGGCTTTTGAGTCACTATTTTCAAAGAATATAGGCTATAGGCAGAAGCTGCAAAAAACTTAAACATTTTAGTGACACCACACATACATACACATGCACAACGGATTGCAAAGTGGGTCATGCCTGCTATGCTGGCAGCCCATGTGTGAGGTGGGTGGGGGGGATGGGGCATTGGAATCAAAAAAATTGATTCTGATTGATCAATTCATTGTAATGCTTGTATTAACTAATTATGGTTGGCTAGGCGACAAAAAACCTATCACCATTTCATTATTGATTGATTGGTTAAGGGAAGGAATGGACAGCGGACAGACACGTGGACAGACAAGTTAACAAAGACGGTAACTGGTTATGATTTTTCTTTTGTTAAATTTAAAAACACACAAGGATAGCAAAAAATTAGACGCACCAAGGCATGACGGAATAGCGCAAAAACATAAGAAAAATGGAGTCAAACAACTATAAGACTTTATTAGTTGCACAGATGGACAGGACAGGCAGACAGATGATGGATGGAGGAAGACTGGATAGGGCGCACTTAATTAACCTCAATTTGACACTGAAATACATTACGTCAGCTCAATAGTGCTTGTAATTAACTATATCATTGGTTACAACCGATACAATTAGCAATTTCATTCGGTTGATTGGTTAAGGAATGGAAGGACAAGGACAGATGGATGGATGAGTGAAATATGGAACTCAATCGTACTTTTTGAACAGTCAATACAATTATTAACAAATTAATCGGTCCTCAGACGCTTTGTCACCTTGCGTCACGTTTGGGAATGATAGGCCTCACATGACCTTGCCTTGAAAGGGACCTTTGACCTTGAACTGTGACTTGACCTCATCAACAATGAAGGATCCCATGTTGCACATAGACCCAAGTTTGGTTCCATTGAACTGCAACTTTTCAAAGAGGTCAATTTTACATTTTCAGCTATGGTTACACTTGACCTCACATGGCCTTTGACCTTTTTATGTGACCTTTGCCTCATCAAAAAATGGGGGAGGCCATGTTGCACCTGTGACATAAATTTGTATGTGGTATTACAGCAAAGTGGTTAAACCCTTTCACGACACAACAGACATCAACAACACAAACATCACAACAACAGACATCAAAACAACGCATCACAAAAGTGGACCAAGTGATCCCTAAAAAGGAATGTTTGCAACCTAACTATGTACTCGCATTATGAAAATGGATTACCAGTGGGGTAGGGGGTTGGGAGTAAGATTTTTTTTTTTTTTTTTTTTTTTGCTTGCTTGCTTGCTTGCTTTTTTTGCTTGCTTATTAGGTATTTTGAACAATTTTCTTAGCTTAGAAAACTGTCTTAAACTGTTTAGGGTATTGACAGGTTTTCTTTACTGGTAATAAATATCATATTATATTATGTGAATTATCCTGGTATTAAGGAAAATGAGCTGATGGGCGTCTCTAGACTTTACATAATAATTAGCTTGTGGGGACTTAGAATGTTTTCTAAACATCCCACAGAAAGAGAAAACTATATACACAAAAACATAAACCTAATATGACCTTTGACCTCTGTCCTTGGTCTATGACCTTTGACATTATTCACATATGAAGGAACCCTAGACGTGAAAAACGTACGGGCAGCACTATCGAAAATTCCTCGTTTGCTTTCAAGACAAGGGGGGGATAATAAAAAATACCCTTACTTTTTTTACATGTTTCTTTGGTCGCACAGGGTTTCTACATGTACACAGATGAAAAAACATTGAAATTTTCTATCCAGGTTTGTGCAAAAATGGGAAGAGAGGGTGAGAATGGTAAGACAGAGAAAGAGTGGTTGAAAAAAATAGGGGCGAAGGGGAGAAGAATAAACTGAACCCAAACTCCATATTTTAAGTTTTATTCAATATTTCAATTTCAGTGTATATGAAAGCTGAAAACGTAAGTTTTAAGTCCCGAGATAGAAATAACGTGTAAGGTAAATATATTGGAAACCAAATGGAGCTGTTTCACAAACCAACATCTTTGCCCTAAGACAGAGTTTCCCCAACTGGGGTAGTGACCTTAAAAAGGGGTCCCCCAGACCCTTAAGAAGGGGGTCGCGAGTGAATGAAAATAAAAGACTTGTCTAAAAGCAGGAACAGAATGGCAAATAAGGATCATATAAAAATTATTATTACAGACTCTTAAAGACCAAAATATCACAACTCCATATAATGAGATTAGTGGTTATTTTTGAAAGCTTCGTGTTGCACTTGTTTTAATGGGAGCACATGCATTGGAATGCAACCAAAGTTGCTTTGTCACTGGATGTGGTTGGTACATTAGATTCAGTTTCTTAAAGGTTAAGGATTTGCCTTTGCTTCCCTATCGTCAGTAGATTCAGAGTTTCCAGTTGATATAGGCGACCGTGTTTCCCCTCTCCTGCTGGATAAACTAGGCTTGCCACTTGACGTGCCTCTCAACAAACACCTACAAGTTTTTTCTTCATGGTCAAACTTCTTTTGAGAATATTAGTTGAGTAATGGGGCGGGTCAGCGCAAGCCAAGTGTCAAAAAAAAAAGGGGGGGGTCTCAGGTCCAAAAGGTGGGAAACTGCCCGGAAGATTTCACAGGGTAACTGCGAAAAATAGCAGGCTTCTTCAGACACCAATATTTGACCAGTAAAGTAGGGCTTAGGGACCTGTAACAATGCACCCTGATTATAGTAAAGGATTTAGAATTAAAGGCAACTACCGTGATTTACTGTCAAGCAGAAAAATCAAAAAAAATCATCAAAAATCGGATTTTTGCGTGTTTGTAACAGTTATAGGTGTTCAACATGTCCTAACAAGTGATAGGACCAAAAGCAGCCTAATAAGCTTCAAATTGAATATTTTAAGCATCAACTGGTCCGTTACGGACATTACTACTACCACGAATTCAATGGGGAATCACTTTGACATATTGCTGTTTTTTTGTTTTCTATCTATTTTCATTGGAAAAAAAAAATAACTTATGAGGAATTCTACAGACTTTCCTCACGTTTAAGCTATCCTGCCAATTTCAAAATTTTGACTCTTTCGGGGGATCACTGATAGTGTCTTTATTGTTGACGATGCAATTATGCTCAATAAGTACACCTCTTTACTTATAACACTGAACAATAATAACCACTACATAAAATGGACATTGAGGCTATATTGCTGTTCAACATAGACCAACCCCAATGCATAAGTCAACATAGGTAAGGTGGGCAGGATAGAATATTACATATACATTGTTGTTTTAGCATATTTTAGGGCTTTTCCAGATTTGGGTAGGACAACACTAAAAGCTTGAACAAACTGCAGGGAAAGGAAAATCGTAACTTGTTTTCAAGTAATGGGATCTATTAAAGAGAGAGTGGCACATTTGCAAAATTTTCAAAAATTGATATGTTTCATGGTTGTAAAGCTTTTTAGAACATGAGCCCTCACCTGAAATTATTACGGACCCATCAGTGCGCTTATAGTTAAACAGAACGATTTTGTAATTAATGTCCGCTGGCGACATTAATTTGGCAGTCGACGTGGAAATGGTGTGTGACACAGGAAAACCACACGCCGAGGTGGATTCTCTATGGCATGTACACCTTGTTTGACTGGTCTGTAACCTTTTGTGGTTTTAATAACAATGAGTAGGGTCCATGATATTCATGTAAGAACCAAAAGAAAGCTCCCCTTTTTTTGTTCCGGACCCCTTTACGGCAAACCAAAAGTTAGCCGAAAAAAATTACCTGGAACCCATGTTCCTGGAACCACCGTAGGTGGCGCAGCACACGAGTAGGGCTTGGCGAACTCTCCTCAATACTTTGTAGTAAAATACCAGTAAATGACCTAACATGCCCGATATCTATGATTATCCAATATTTTGACATTGTTCGCATGGACGGCCTTTTTTTAAAAAACAGAATGCTTTCAACATGGTTGGAAACACTGAAAAACATACTGAACCAGCATACCTCTGAGCCAAAAAGTGAATTTTTATGATTTTATTAATAAACCTGTGACATCACGATGAACGTCATAGAAGGCATCAACATTTAGATCACATGTGTTGTCGGCGTTCTTTTCTTCGTCGTAAATCGGATGCTCGAAACGTCACCACCAAACAATCTTTTCTCTTCAATTGCTACAATTTGACGCGATTTTTAGTAATTGTTTAGATTAACAATCGAATCATTATTCGCTTAATGCAAAAGTGTAATTTAGACATTTTTTGGCGTTTTTTTTAAACAATTTTTAAAGGTAAGGTTTAAGTAATTTAATTTTTTCAACACTACAAAAAAAAATCCTTCGTGGCGCAGTCGCTTAGGTCCTGCCTGTGATCTAATTTTCCCTGCGATGGTGGTTCGAACCCCCCACGGGCACATATTTTCCTCCTCTTTCCTCTTCCTATAATTATGTTAAGCACATGGTATTCAAAACTACTAATTAGATTTTTTTTTTTCTCGAAAAATATGTGTTCTAAGGCCGGATCGTACCGTATCAAATAAATACACTCGTACAAGACGAACAGTACTGTGAATACCGTACCAAAGGGTGGTAAAGCTGGCGATACACTACGCAAATACATGATGAGTATATGAAAAACCTCAAAATCAGTAGGTGAGAGGATGCATTCCCTGTATGGGTAATCATCCTCTCCCCACCAGAATCCTTCATCACCAACAACAATAATTCTCCAAGCACATCAGACATAACACAAAATTATGTGCAACATCAAACAGTTCAAGTCATTTACAGTACATTGAATCCCTTCAGCATGCCTTCAACAAAACACCCAATTAAAAAAAAAAAAAAAAATTTCATTATTGATGAGATATCCAAGCATTTAGGATTGCACATGTCTATAATACGACGCTATCATGCTCCCCCCCCCCCACACATCATAATGTACAGGTAGCCCCCTTCATCCTTGCAAAACGCAACAACCTGGCATCTATCTCTAGTTCCTCCGAAAACCCGGATTCTTAGCCTCTTATATTAATTTTTAAGTATAAAAATTAGCCTATTCTTTCAATGGCCTGACGATTATAGGCGTGTCACATTAAATAAATTTTCATATTTTTGAAAATGTGTCCAGTGCCCGGCTTTAAAAAAGGAAGGAGCACGTAATGCCAAGAGATCGAAAAATGTGTGGGAAAATCATTTTTTTTAAACTAAATAACGCAGGATAAGTGAGGGGGGGGGGGGGGGGGGGGGGTGTACAATTCATATAACTGCTTTAATGTAGAAACTAACCACCAAGAGTTGAAAAACTGAAGTTATGAGAAAATTGTCATACCGTCCTCCTGCAAAAGCCGTCTCCTGCAAATAGAACGTCTCCTGCAAATGACAAATAGACCTACAGCAATGGTTGTCTCAAAATCTATGCGAAACAGCTGATTGTAGTTACACCAGTCACACCAATAATAAACAAAGATCAATATGTTTGTGTTTGAGATCAAACCACAGATAGGGTCAAACTAACTGTATAGATCATGGTTCACAATCTCACGTAATAAAACGCCGAGATTATTTCATGGGGGGAAAAGCTTTTTTTAATCTGTCAGTCGGAATTTGATATGCACGTATTAGAAATTACAGAATCGGATAAACAGTACTGCCTTGTCTTTAATATAGGATTTCAAGCCAACCCTTGCAGGTTATGTCCGCATATCCATGCCAAGTACAAAAATTATGAATTTTGATGATATTTTTGGATTGTTTCGATTAGCAAATCACTGCTCATCCCTTTAAAGATGATATTGTGCGGATCGTTCAAAATTCTTACATTCATGTATGGTATCAATTACATTTTGTGTAAGGGTAGTTTCAACCCATAATCAGGGAAAGATCAAAAAATATTCAAAGAGTAATACAATGAGAGTGATGGGTGTTGTGCAGAAACCAGCTGTTTTGAAAGTTTCATTTAGTATGACAAAACCAGAAAAAAAAAAAATCACAGCAAAAACCCACTTTTGACAATGATTGGTTATTTCGCCTACTACATACTGTTAAAGTTGATGAAATTTCATTGGCAAATTATGATCTTCTTCAAAATCAATTTTTTTTGCACGTCCTTTTATGGATGAATGGGCCATATAGAGGGTGTATATAACAAATCATAACCTTTGTAGGCTTATGGCAAGATTACACGCTGGATTTTGCTTTTTTTTGCAGAAATGACACCCCATGACCCCATACATGACCCGACGTAATACACTGTCAAAATTATGTTGTCAGTGCTTAACATTTTTCTAAAATAAAAGGAGACAATTGCATGTAATCAAACAGCTGTGCAAATAAGCGTACTAGTACTAAACCAGTTTCATACTAAATTTTAGCCCAATGTCCTTGGTAAAACCCTCACACATGCTAAGTAAAGTCTGCAATATATAGAACAAATTTAGGTCTGTCCTTGGTGTAAGGTATTCATGAGTTAGACTCAGAGTTAAGACTCTTTTATTGTACAGAATCAAGCTGTACAATCCTTGTACTCCTTTGATCCTCGTATAGAAGATTCAGCTAGCAATTCCATGAGGTTACTATGGAGGATGAAACCAAATGAGGTAGTCCATATTGAGCCTCTGAAAAAAATGTGTGTACAACACAATAAACATAAATATATTTAATATTTTCAAATTTGACGTCCAAATGAAACTCGGAAAATCTCAAATTTTTGATACCAATGGAAATTTGTTTTGACCCCACACGGTCTTATGGGAAAAGTGAAATTGATGCTTCAACCGATCCCCCTACACAATAAGACCTACTTGATAATGTTTTTAATGTCAAGTATGTTGAGGTCCTCCTGATGGGTTTTTCAAAATTCTGAAATAAAAAAAATGTGGGTCACCGACTACTTTTTCAATTACATGCCTAAAAACCACTCAAATTTGACAATTTTTACGCATTTGGGCACCTGTGGGTGACATTCGGTGTTGAACCAAAACAAGATCGGCAGCGTAGAGATGCGCGATTTCAATAAACACAAACAAAACGCCACAGTTATCGCACTATCTGTGAATGATACCTCATACATCAAATTCATTACCTTTGGTGATGACGGGCACCAAACGAATGGAAGTGTTAAAGCAGTTACGCAAGACACAGATCACACTCAAATCCCCTTAATAAACCATGCATGAATCTTAAACAGCACAAATTTGACATTTGGACTGTTTCTGCACCATTTATGAATTACATGGAACCTGAAATGTTGTTCTGGTATTTATTAGTTGTTTTTTTCAACATGGCTTTAAAAAGTCGATTGCACACATGCTACTTATGATTGTAGATGTGTGCAGTAAGGACTTTTAAGAAGTGGAAAAACTTGGGGTTGGGGTCTACCCGCGAGCAAAAGCCACCCAAGAAAAATTTGCAAATGAGTGTGCCAAATGCAATTTTTGCCCGAACTCTCCCCCCCTACCCCTTCACATAAGAGAAGTCGAAGATCTGAGTTTAGAGTGAGCGAGAGAGAAAGAGAAAGAGAAAGAAGGAAAGAGGACCAGAATTAGCCCAGTTTTTCAGTTTTTTTTAAACTCTAAAACAGAGATTCATCTAGGTATTTTGTAATTATATCTTCTGTAGACAGCGAGAGGAGTCTCTTGAAACTATGTGCCAAATTCTATTGTCATATAGTAATATTGCTAGCCTTAGTTTTTCAAGGAAATTAATATCCAATATTTGTATAGTTAGTATTATATTGTTACAATATTTCTAATGATCTTGAATGTGTTTTTCTAGACAGTCTATATTGCTTTACACGTACAGTAATAAAATTCAATCTCGGTATTAATTAATCACTATTCCCTATCAATTCACATATGAACATAAAGATGATTGTTTTATTAACTTCAAGGCAAAAAACAATCTATTTCACAATTGTTATAGTTACATTTTTGTTCCAGTGAAAGTATATCTCTTTGATTGATATGATTGGTAGTCTCCAGATGACTTATCACTATAAGAGCACTTAATTGAAGGATACGCATCGCTAAACAGGTGGTTTTATAGTCTAATTCCATGGCAACATACCAGGGTACACCACTGGAGTAGATCGTCTAAACTTAATGCATAAGAATTGGTTATACAATTATCAATGTTAAAAAAAAATCATTTTAAAATGGTAATCCCTTTTGTGGTACCCAGTGTCCTTAGCTTTAATTGTAAACCTTTAAAGCGGGGGACTGCACATTTTCAGAAAAATATGAAATTCTTCATTTGCTCGCAAATGAAGTCTAGGCCATGGGAAGAATAGAAATATATTTACACATTAACATACATACCAAACGCAGAGAGGGATATTAAAGCAATAAATGCACTTTTTTTTTAGAGTGCCCCAATTTTTCAAATTTTGGATTTTTACCACAGTTGCATGGTAATGGCTAGTTAAACTATACCTGTGAATGGTTTTAAGCTGCAAAAATGTATGTGTCCATAACGATAGGAATTTTTGATAATAGAAATAATGAATATTGGAAGAGAACCGGATAATAATAATAGACGGCTGCGTGGTAACATCTTTCCAATATTCAAATAGCCGGGGAGGGAAATAGCGAAAGGTACTGTCTACGCTAATCCATTGTTGTTGTATGGTTCAGGTAAGTTCAGTGTTCATTGTCTTGAGGTGGCACCTATTACTCATGGACGGACATAAACTTAGCATTTCAAGCTCTGCCGCTAAAGTACTATCGGGGATCCAATTCTAATTCAACAAAGCCTTTTATGATAAATACACATTGAGATTCCGTTGGCAGTGGTAGTTTCCTAGACAATTACACCATAAAGTGGGAAAAATATCAACATTTGGAAAATTGGGGGCACTCTTCAAAAAAAGTGCTAATATTGCTTTAATACAGAGGCTAAAGAATCCAGGTAATTTGTAGGCTAACATTTTAAGTTTGCCGTAAATTTATTTATCAACCAAATGTGTCTATTACATGAATATCATAGACCGTACTCATTTGATATCAAAACCACAACACGTCAGGAGACCAGTCAAACAGTTGAAGATCATGTATATAAAAGCTTTAAAAAAATTAAAAAAATTAAAAAATATAATTTTTTGAAAATCAGAAGGGGGGGACTATTTTTTCAATTGCCATGCATTGTCTCTTAAAAGGAGATACCCGAGTTAAATCTATACATTGTTTATCTTGATAGAATGGCTACCTCAACCCCCATCTGAAGTTTCACGCCGATATTCAACCCGTTTTGAAGTGAACTGGGTAAAATAATATTGGTCAAGCCACAATGGTTCAAACTTTTACTCATAAACTCGCAAACCAAAATTTTTAGCCCTAAGATCTCACAGGGTAAATGGGAAACTAGTAGTTTTCTCAGATAACAATGTTGAACCGACCCCCCAACTTCTGGTATATTCTGGGGTTCTGGGGCACGATGCTTTTAGCGATCAACCAAGAAAAAGAGCATTCGGAATTGAAGGCATAAAACTTGGTCAGCCAATAAAGCTGTAGTCGATATACATTTTTACATCTTTCGATGTTTTTTGATTGGGACTAACATATTTAGGGTCTGCATGTATGTTTGAGTTTATGGTACACAATCACAACCAGGGCACAAGTTGGAACTCTTGTAATGTTTATACCAGGTCTTATTTCTAATAGTTGTCTAATTGCAGGGTCGATTTCACAAAAAAATCTGCCTCCACCTTCAACTAGGCCTAATGCCAAACCTTTTCAAGGATATAGACATGAATCTCTGCTACAAAATGACACATGCCTGATTCAAAAAGAACTTTACTCATTTTTGTGTAGTAGTTGTATAAAGAAAATATAAAAGAAGTCCCTGTAACGTACTATATCCCTGCAAAAGCATTTCTGAATGTCTAAATTAAAAAAAAAACCTTGCACATCGAACCCATACTCAATTAAATAAATCACCAATTTTCCTGACTGTACACATCTGGGTAACTTGCATTGGTTTCTATTCATGCCAAAACAATAAATTATGAACACGACCGTTCCATTGGTTTGCAACTTTTATTAATGCCAAAAATCTACTGTAAAGCGGAAATATTCACACCACCTTAATTTTCAAGCTTTTTCGTGCACTTCTTAGCAAGCGCGAAATTAAGAAGCGGGGCAAAAATTTTTATTTGTGCGTAAGCATGGAGGATGCTGAAAAAAGCAAATTTAAAAACGAGTGAAAAATGCTAAATATCGCTGAAGCGTGAAAAATGACATGCACAAAAATGTGCCACTTTTACATTACTGGCTGCCTGTGCACAAATAAAAATTCCTTTAAAAGGATTGCACATTCATCATGAATGACTCAGTTTTTTTGTATTTTTAAATTTATATTGACATTTATTGATAATATTATTTTAAATTTAATCATTTTTTTGTACTCAAAAATGGTAGATTCTATTCTGCTTAGTATATTTTTCGAAACTTGGAAAGACTTGAAGTGTGGCTATTTAAGTAAGATGTTGAGACACGGACTTGTTGGAAATAATTAGAGGCTAATTTGTGCATAAATTGGCTGTATTTGTGTCAATCGGGTCCCTAAAACACTAAAAAGACTGTGTTTTTTTTGTTGTGTGGAACAAATCTTTTAAATTACGTCCTGTTTAATGTTCTAGTTATAAACTCAGTCCTGTTATAATTATAAAATAAGCACAATAAATACTACAATAATATAAATAAAGGACACTTTCTATATTTTAGCCTATGTGTTCAGTATCTTATAATTGCTACCCTTTGTGTATGTGAGTACTGTATTTCGTAAATTAATTCCTTTGATTCGACTATATTCCAACTATAAAACAACAGTGTCTTTTTACTCAAAGTCAAAGTGTATTATCAAGATGAAAAAGGTTTTTTAAGGGATCATATATGCATACATGGGGAGAATTTGCTATTTATAGCAATTTTGTCTCACATTTTTGTTTTATCACATAATTTTTATTCAAAATGGGTTTTTTGCTTTTCGTTCCTTTGGCTTGTATTGTTTAAACATTCTCAAGATCTTTCTCAATTCAGC